>JARJEC010156256.1:0-52239 GCA_030264575.1 Tachinus sp. AB-2021 | reverse complement strand
GGATTTATGTCTAGATTGAGTTTGTTTAGTGAGTTTTTAAGTATTTCTAAATTGAATTGAAGATAGTTATATTTTTATTTATTTCTGAGTTGCTTATGTAAATCACTATGTCGTCGGCATATTGTATTATGTTAATATTCAAATTTTTCATAATTTCACTGGTGTATATGTTAAAGAGGATTGGACTTAGTCTTGATCCTTGGGTAGACCCATATTGCATATTCTACTGATTTTGTGATTGTTTGATGTCATGGTGTATATCCTGTTTGTTAGAAATGATTGAATGTATTTTATGAATAGAGGTACAGCTTTACTAATAGTTAGATGAGTGTTGGAATGGATATGTGATCGTATGCTTGGTTTATGTCGATAAAAGCGGCTGTAGTTATTTCGTGTTTATAGAGTTTGTTTTGGTGGTCAGTGAAAAAGTGGTATATGGCATCAGTTGTACTTTTATTTTGTCGGAAACCATAGCTCTTATTTGGTAGTTGTTGATCTTTTTCAACTATGCAATTTAGTCGCTTTTTATGATTGTATTTACTATTTTTATAATGCATGGTAAGAGCGCGATTGGTCTATAAGATGTGGGTTTATTATCTGGTTTATTATGTTGCATGCTTTCATTTCTTCTGTTACGGTTCCATTTTCCCACCAATGATTACATATGCGCAGTAGCATGTTTTTGGCGTTGTTGAGGAGGTATTTGATTATTTAGTACTTTATTTCGTCAATTCCGGGTGAGGTGTTTTGTTTAGTTTTTATGGCATTTTCTAGTTCTCTCATATTTATAGATTCTTCTAGTGGATATAGTGGTCTCTCTGAACTGTCAATGTTTATATAGTTCTTTGATGTATAGTCAGGTGTTACTTGTTTAAGGAATGTTTCTGCTAAGCAAGTGTCGTTTTTGATTTTGTCTTGCGTTTTAGTTATTCCATGAAATGATTTTATTACTCTATGTTTTTTTATGTCATGTTTTGGATCGAGTTGCTCGCAGAAATTATGCCAGCTGTCTTGTTTGGCTTTATTTATAGTTTTTCTTGCAATGATGCAAGCTGTTTTGTATTCTTTGTCGTTTTCTGCGGTATATGATGATTTGTGCTTATTTAGGGACAAGCGTCGTTTGGCGATGGCTACATTACATTCAGATTTCCACCATTGTTCTCTTGTCTGGTTTTTGTTTGTTGTCGGTTTTGTTTTTGTTTTGGGTATATTGGATATTGGATCTTTAATTACTGTAAAATCAATGTAGGGTGCTAGGTTGTTTGAAGTTAATGTCAAATCCACGCACAATTTGTTTCTGGTTTAGTTCATTCTTATTATGCTTCCGTCGATAATAACAATTAGGTCTAGATCGTTTAGTAGTTCTTCGATTTGTTTGCCTCTTTTGCAGTTTTTATTTGCTCCCCACATTATGTTGTGAGCATTTAGATCGCCGATTATGATTGTATGTTCTATATTTTGTTTCATTAGTTTTCTAACTGCAATTTTTAGATATCATTGAGTTTGGTGGTATGTAAATGTTTGACAAGGTAATGTTTGACAAGGTAATGTTCTTATTAATGATTATGCTTTGGCATTGAAGTTTATTTATTTGTTTAGTTGTGTATTGGCTTTGTGTAATATTCTTGTGGATTATTAATGCTATATTCCCCTATCTGTCGTGTCTATCGTCTCTGTATAGGTTAGTTTTTCATGTAAAAATGTGTGGGCGTAGTGTCTGATTCAATGGTAACTTGTGTTGTATTGAATTGAATTATTTGTGCCTCTCTCTGTATATTTGTTATTTTGTTGCTAAAGCGGCGTGCATATGTATTCATTTTGTTATTATTTCCTCGTCCCGATTTTATTATAATTTCAATTTCTGTTTCATTGTCAATATATAGAATATATTTATGTTGATTTTTTTTGTGCGGATATGAAAGCACGACAGTTGAATTTATTTATTTCTGTATTTTTTGTCAATATATTTGCATTTGTTGCTGTGTCGTTGTAGACATTTCTAGATCGGTAATTTCGCGGCACTTCTCAAATACTAGTTTCGCTATTTTTGAGGGTGTTGTTATTTGCCGTTTTCGGTGTCCGTTTGAATTATGACCAAGTATGGTCCAGGGTAATTTTGTGAATATGTTCTACCTTATTGTAGTGGCGTTTGTGATACTTCCATTTCATTTGTTTGTGCGGAGGAGCTGGAGGATGCGACGGGATTGTGCGGGAGGTCGGAGGAGTAAGGCACTATATGTAGTGTGTTACTTGCGTGTTCGATTTGTTGTGTCGGCGGGCTGCTTTTTATTATTATTGTCCATGCGGTTTTGAGCGTTTTACTGTATGTTTGATTTGTGTTGTTGTTTTTGCCGCTTCGCTGGCCGGCTCATACTCCTTGGTTTGGGTCTTGACAGCCTCTTGGCACGTGCTGGTTTCGTAATTTTGTTTATAATTAGTATGTTTATAATGTTGATTTATTAACAGGCGGAGGTATGTCAATACGTCCTTGCTGTTTCGCTGTCAACACTGTACTGAAATTGAACGTTGATTTTGCAGCATTTTACGTTAACTTTTAGCTTGTCTTTATTCAATCTCATTGTTGTGTCTCCTATATTATTTTTTTGTGCTGTCTTTGCATACTGCCCTCTCAAAGATCTGATTGGAAAACTATTTCAACTTTGGTATTAAAATTTATTTTTTTAAGAATTCAGGTCTTGTCTCTGTATTTCCTAGGTAGTTCTTAGGATACTACGAGGTCCAATGGAATGGATTAACATGGCATTTCTTATTCCTTGGCCAAAGTTTTTTATTTCTTTGTCTGATTGTGGCGCAGGCCAACGCTTCGACAGGGATACCAGTTGACGCTGGGGGTAGTTTGGATGATCTAGTTGATGAATAGCAAAACAGTCAATTTATTTGCCAAGAATGAGTACTAATAACACACTAGATAATTCTTTGAGTTTGATTTGGCCGTTTGTACTATGGCTACTAGACGATGCCCTCTGTCGACATGGAACGTTGGTTTTGGTTATCGACAGCTGCTAATTAGTGCACGAAATTCTCTATAATATAAAGAGATTATAAAATAAATTAACGTGGCCGGTTAATATTTACATGGCACACAAATAATGGGAGGATGTTGCAGATTATGATATAGGCCGTAGGCTTCTAATCTTTTTCTTAATACGTTTTTATATAAATAACTTAAAACAATTTACACTATTTGACAATAAACATGAATACACTACAACGTTAGTTTAAAACATTTTTCTCAAAAACGTTTTGTTTTTGAAATATTTGACTAATTTCAGTCTTTGTATGCGTTTTATAGAAATCATAGAAAATGTAAATTTGGTTGCATATACCTAATTATAATAAACTATTAATACAACAACAATGTTTCAAATAACAAACATTATTGATATTATTTTATCAATATATGTCAATGTAAACGTATTAATTTTATTGTTATAAATAATTGAGGTGATTTATTTATAATATTCCACAATAAACATTTCATCCAATTACCATATTATGGCAGTCGCAACAATAATTTGAGAGATTATTTTTACATTTTTGAAAGTATTAAACAACAAGATAATTTTCTCAAAAGTTCCAAGGCAAAGAAAATTACTTCTTTTAAAAATAAACTGGCTTGTTTATCAATCCTAAATGATTATAATTGTTTAGCATTATAAATATTTTTATTTCGCAATTTATATTTATATGCATTATTTTAATGATAATCGTTACTATATTAATAAAATAGCAATATTTTTTACATATATTAATTTATCTAAACAAATACAGGTAGGTTTTTAAATTTAACAATGGATACAAGTGGATTATGATTAGCAAATTATATGTATAGCCCTTATGCCGCCTATGGTGTATATTATATGTTACCCACTTATCACATCATTCAAACGAAAAATTTTGTTTTGTATAGGTAATACATTCTTTAGGAATTATTTTCTCCGTTTTTAAATTTACAAGCAAATTTAGACTTTTATAGCAAAATGAGTCCAAAAACAACCAACGGTTCAATATGTAACAATTTGAATCGTTCGAGGTAAGATGGTAGTGAGGTTATGTAAATGCGAGTTGGGGAAGCGTGTGTCATTCCCTCAATTAGCTAATGAGTAGCTGTGCATAAGTAGAGAAATATAGAAATGCATATAGAAATTCATTCTCATTTGCAGTCTAATTCATTCACATTTGCTCACTGCTTGTATCACAAAATTTTGAAAAACGTTGTTTTTTTATTTTTTTTTTGCTTAGAATTTTATGAAAAATATGATATTTCATTTTAGCCTACGCGTTATGTATTACCCTGCATACATTTTATTTTAGATTATTTTTACAAATCTGGTGCCAGGTGGTGTCCAAGCACACTCACTTCTTTCAATTTGATACACATCACATTACAATGTCAGTGATTAATAAAAATTTAATAAAACATGTAGTTATAAATGTAATAAAAGTTTTACTTCTGGCGTGTACGTGTTCTAAGCACAGTTGGAACGTTTCACAAAAGAAATTGTATTAATGTTTAACAATTTAACAATTTAAACAATTTTTGTTTTGTGTAGACTGAGATGGAAAATGATTGCAAAATAAAAACCGGTGTTTGGAGATACAAATTTTCCACAAATAGTAGATTATAGTTGGGTCATACCTGGTAAAATTAACTTAATTTTAGCCTCCCAGGAATAACCGTCACCACAACTTCTTTTAATGAAGTGAAGTTTGGGCCTCAGTAAGTGACTCTTGAGAACGACTTACGCATGGCAATCTTTTGGTTTTCTTTTGTGCGTAAGTTTAATGTCAATTGTGTTAGCGGCATTTACATAGTCGCCTGCGACAACACATGCTGTCCCCGACTTATCTATTCTCATAATTCCTACTCCCTCTTTTGATATTCTGTGTTATGTCTCTTATTTTTTTAATTTCTCTATTATCCGTAAGTATCTTTAGCAGGTATCTTCTTGGCTTCCTATGTTAACTTTTTCTTTGCTGTACTCTCTCTTTTTTAGAAATATTTTAACTTAACACTAAAACGTGCCAAGTTTAAATGCCGAGAGAAGAGACGGAACCTTCGAGGAGGAAGAGGAGGGGAGAAAACAAGCATAGTTTGGGAAAAGACAGGGCACGGGAGAAGAGACGAGAAGAGAAGATCCATCCAAGAAAATGAAGAAAACCCTTCACTACGGTTTTCTTCATTTTCTTCCCCGGAAGGAGACTACACGTGCTCAGAACCCCAGCACGTGGCAGATTTGACGTTCCAACGTGGGCCGTCGAAGCAAAGAAAAGGGTTAGAATACCGCAGCATACCCGCAAGAAATCAACCCACAGAAGAAAAGCAACGCGACAACCAGTAGCGCGACGCGAAAGCAACCGCCTCACCACGTCACGTGTTCCCCAGGAGCGGCCGGCCTACCGGAACATCACAGCAGGATCGCAAGTAAGGATTCTTGAAATTAAACCCGCAGTAAGTGAAGTTGGCGATTAAAAAGAACCTGACTGCTATTTGCATTTTCTTTTCTACAAGTTGATTTCTAAAGTAATATAATTAGTTTATAATTAAATTTACTCCTTCTAAATAAATTGATCTTATATATGTAATGTGTTATGCAAAATAATATGAAACATTTATTCCACAGCATAACGGAAAAATTTATTCCAATATCAATTGAAATAATCCAGGCAAGAAATGATTTAAATTGTACTCTGTACTCTTAAAAACAAGCCGGTTGCTTCTAAGAATAAATTTTATAAGATATTAATTATTTAATATTAGTTTAGTATTCATAATTGTAATGTTAGTAGTTAGTTATTTAACAGGGACTGCTAACTGATTTCGTTAAATAAAACAATGTTAGTTTTTTTTCTTTCGAAAAGAACATAAGAATGATATACATTATTTTTATTATCGGTTTGTTCTAAAACAAAAAATAGAACAGTTATCTTTACTTTAATTTTATTACATTTTTTAAATTTACATTATATTGTTTATCAATTTATGGGCGTAATAATCTTTTGTTATTTGAACTATATGACTGCATTTATATGCACTCAGTCATTAATTATATTAGATTAACCATAGTAAATTCATCATTAATTATATTAGATTAATCATAGTAATTAAATATACTCGCAACTCTGTAAATCTGTCTCCTTTCTCGGTATTTAAACTTAACGCAGCCATAATTATCTCAGTATCAACTAAATAGTTCCCTTAATTAAATTTAAAACGATGAACGTACTAAGACTCACTAAAGATGAATATTGCTACGAGTTACGTGTCAGAGGCAATATGAATCTCGAAAAGTTTAAATCAGCTGCGCAACAAACTGCGTCCATTACTCGAACTCGAGAACTAAGAAGAGCTTGAACCTATACCGGCTGCCAATTATGACTGGCCGAAAAAATTTGCGATTATCCCTCAAAAACTAAACCACTTGGCGACTTTGATCGATACCTATGATGGGATTAGGGATTTGAACTCGGCCAATTGAGACAACACTGATTCATATGAGTGACAAATTAGCTCAAGTCTCTCACACCTTAGAGGAATATAAAGGCGCGGTAAAGAAATATTTAGGGTAACTAAACGAGAAAGAGAGCGCGATAGAGGATAAATGTATAGAGTGCGAGAATATTTGTACTTCAGATAACAGTAGTTTGGCTGAGCCAAAAATTAATACCCAAGCATATGGTCGTTGTCATTCAATCAATGTTACGGAGTGGTAATAAAATTTTCAAGCAATATCTTAACAATGAGTGTCGGATCATTTATCGAGCAAATCGAAGAGATGCAAGCAATTCATCAGGTTTCGAACGATGAACTATTTTTGCAAATCCCGCAGTTACTAGAAGAGAAAGCACTAACGCCTATAGAACCAACTTCAATAATTGGAATTTATTTAAAAACAGCTTAATAGCGGAATACCAACCTCCAGACTACGAATTCTTGCTAAGACGAGAAATAATTATGCGAAAACAACGCAATACGGAACCCGTTGGTGACTATTTCATGTATGATAGGTCTATATGTAGACTCCCAAACGACGTTAGTCATTGGAAAAAACTTGGTATAATCAAGCGAAATTTGCTCCCGTACTATATCGACCGATTGGGATTTGCTAACGTATACAGTACTGATTAACTTTGCACTGGCTTTCATTTTCTAAACAAATATCTTCGCTTACCCTAGAAATATTGGGCATTGCTACCAAGAGTGTAAAAGTTCTCGAATAAACTTCTGTTTTAGTTATAGTGAGTCAGGAGTGAGTAGGGCCCGATGTCAACAGTGTTCTCGTCTTTCGGAAAATTGGTCTGCGAAGAAGTGAAAAGCCTTGCACACTTTTAAAACCAGCTTTAACTAGAGTAGCTAAACAAAGTAGTAACAAAATGCACGGTTGACAACCGACCAATCAAATGAATTAAATAGCTTGGTCTCTGAATTCTTTGGCTTAAGAGAGAACAAATTAGGTTGTACAGATATTATTACGCATCATATTGACGTTGCTGGCGCAACTCCGATTAAACAGCGGTATTACCTCGTCTCTCCGGTAATGTTACAACTAATCAACAACGAGGTTGATAAAATTTTGAAACTTGGTATAATCGAACAAAGCAACTCCACGTGGTCTTCGCCAATAGTGATGATTCGTAAGAAAACAGGAGATATTTGGTTCTGCGTTGGTTATCGCCTCGCCAATAAGGTCAAACGAGACCCCTACGCGGTACCGTACGTTTCGGCCATTCTTAAGAGATCGACAAAATACTTAACCTTTCTTGACATCGAAAGCGTTTACTGGCAAGTGAAACTGACGGAGGAAAGTAAGGAAATAACCGCGTTTCCAGTCCCTGGAAGAGGCTTATTTTACTTTAAGCGCTTGCCGTTTGGCTTATAAAACAGCCCAGCCTCCTTCCAGAGATTGATCGATACGATACTGAGCACCGAGCACTAAAGGAAGTATTACGCCGACAACACAAAGCAGGGCTAACCCTGAACTGAGCTAAGTGCCAATTTGCTGGACCAGAGTTGCGCTATTTCTGTTATGTTGTCAACTCATTAGGCCTATTGGTAGACCCAGAAAAAGTGTCTGATATTCTTAACTTCCAATTTCAAAATGCCAACGGGAGGTTAGACGTTTCTTAGTCGTAGCATGATGGTATCGGAGATTTATCAAAAACTATTCGACAATTTCGTCATCACTCAACAAGCTACTACGCAAAAACGTTAGGTGAAAATGGGCTACTGCTCAAGAAAAATTGATTAACCAGCTGAAACAGCGCTTGGTTGAAGCGCCGGCTTTAGCCGTACTGGACAGGACAAAGACATTTTACTTGGAATGTGACAGTAGTAAGGTTGGAATTGGTTGTATTCTAACACAAAAGTAATCGGAGGGGTCTCACGTTATTGCTTACACAAGTCGAGCTACCACCCATAGTGAGAGAAACTTTCATGCTACCGAACTAGAATGTTTTGGAGTCTTGTTTGGTATTGAAAAGTTTCGCGGCTATATCCAAACAACGAATTTTGTTGTAATTACTGATCACCACTCTCTAAAGTGGCTCTTGGGGCTAAAGATTCACCGGGACGACTTTAGGTCATAAACTCCAACCGTATAACTTCCAGATTATACATCGAGCCGGTAAGAAACACGTAGCCCTTGATGCGCTATCGTGAGCCTTTGAGACCAACCCTGAACAGACCTTAGCAATAACTCTTGTTCTGACCGATTTAGATCGTTGGTACAAGGACATCTGCATTCGAGTAAAGAACTATCCAGTTGACTTATCTACTTGGCGATTAGAAGAAATTGATATTTTTGTCCAAGCTTACAAAAACCGGTTCATCCCCAATATACGACCAAGACGAGTGGAAACTAGTAGTTCCAAAATCGCAAAGAGCACAAGTGCTAAACGATAACCACAATGCTGAGACGACAGGTCATTTAGGAATTTTCAAAACCTTCCATTAAATCGCGCAGAGGCACTATTGGAAACCTATGTATGACGACGTAGCATGATATTGTCGACACTGTAACGTATGTCTGGTGCATAAGGTAAACTAAAATAGACCTGGTGGCTTAATACACTCTCGTTATAGATTGTCCCTTTTAAGTCCTTTGACTGGTCCTAAGGGGACCGTTTCCCTTGTCAACAAGGAGGAATCTATTCATACTGGTTATATGCGATTTATTCACAAAAAACGTGTTTTTGTTCCCGTTAGACGAGACGTAATAACAAAGCCAATCATAGATATCCTGGAGAATAGGATCTTCATGCAATACGGGGTTCCTCAAATTACTATTTTGGACAATGGACGCCAGTTTATAAGCACTAAAGTCCGTGAACTATGTGACGACTAAAAAATTTATATTAAGTTTATATATGATAGGTGGGGGTTATCATCCCCAAGCAAACCCTATGGAGTGACATAATAGGACCATCAAGACAATGATAAGCTGCTTCATTAGGGAAAATCATCGGTTATGGGACCAAAACCTACCAAAATACGAGTTTGCAATCCTCTCGAGCATTAACGAAACTACGAGCAATACGTCTGTGTTTTTGACATTTGGTAAGGAGATTATGCTTTCCAGCAAACAATATTGTCTGCTAGATGGGAACAAGCCATTAGACATACAAGACAGTAAGGTATTAGTGGAGCGACTAATGGTATTGCCAAGCTTTTTTGAAACCGTTTGTCAACGTATGAAGCGAGCTGGACAGCGAACCGCACGTCATTATAATCTACGCAGACGACCTGTTTTAAATAACATCGGTGATATATAGTATGGTGTCGCACGCACAAACTTTCGGACGCGGCGCGTTACTTTACTGCTAAACTGGCCGGTAAATTTGTAAAAGGTAAAATAACAGCTAAGATTGAGTATAACATATACACAGTGATAAGAGCGGATAATGGACTATTGCTTGGTAACATTCATGTTAAAGATTTCATAGCACACCCTCCCAAAACCGAGTGATTCTATCACAACTAATTCTCTGGATATTCTTGACGTGACTGAAGTAAGGTTAGAATGAATCAAGATAGTAATATAGGTATACCTTTAGTTTCAATAATTATATAGAAGAGGTTTAGATATAGATATTATAGACTAGGTTAACTTTATTGATTAGCTGAGTTATAAACGTATACCCCGTGAGTTAGTTGCTCTTACGCCATACATTAGCGTATTATTCACGTCGACATGATTTTTTTTGGCATACACCTTTTTTTGATTGGTAACTGTTTTGTATAATAGCATGTCTCCGGTTTATTCTCCGTTACTGTTAAATCTAGTAATCTTTAAAGTTTTATAAGAATCACTACACAATTCTTACTGCTTTAGAGTCAGACTTTGTTAAAAATTGTACTTAATTATAGATAACATGATTATATCATATTTATCAATAAACAATGACCTAGCTTTTTGAGTGACGTCTTTTCGCGTGATAATTTGTTTATTGTTATATTATAATGATCACTAATTTGTCAATATTTCTATCCATTTGGGTGTTTAATATACAGTAGGTACATTTTAGCATTGGTGAAATGGGGCATCATTAATAACGGGATACTTATAAATATTGGACTTGGAGTAACAAACATTTATTTATTTTTTGTTTAATTTATTTAACGTCGGCCTATTTTTGTCATCTTTGGACTAATTACCGACGCCAGAGTTAATAACATCTGGGAATTATGCCGTTAATTTAAAAATTCCAACCTAAATTTTTGGGTTATTTAACGTACACGCAACATCTGGGCAGTACTCCGGACCTACAGTTTTTCTTCGTGTTCGAAAAAAAGGTGTACTCAATGAAATTTTTGCTAACCTTAAAAAATTGACTCTCCAAGTAATAATTACCTGGATTAGAACCAGGGACCCCTGGAACAGCAGTCAATACACTATCAGAGACTCAGTAGATGAGTCTCTTGGACGACAAAAATTTATTATCATAGAACGTAAAAACTGATTGCAGAGAGAGCAATAGACACGAGTTCTGCGTCTATAAATAGTGTAATGTACAATCTGTGGAAAACATAATATAGTGTGGACAGTCGAAGTAGCCAAAATTTTCGATTTATCGCAATGAAAAAGTCATAGGAAATTTAGCTCTAAATTGCTTGATCTTTCGATTGTTTTGAGGATATATACTTTGACAGTTGCGGCAAATTTTATTGAAATTATACGTCTTTTAAATTAGGACATTCTTAAAATGGGATACATTGTTAAAACTTGAGACTATCCCGCTAAAAGCGGACAAATTGTCAACTTAGTTTAAAAGCATAATATGGTTACGATGAAAGTACGTAAATTGATTTTGTAACACATTTTTGACTTATAATAATAGATGTGATATTACGACGTAGGACGTACGTAATTAAAATGACATTTTAACACGTTTAGTTGTTGAGCTGTTTTTAAAGCATACGTGATAGTCAGGTCTACAATACATCTGTATCATAAAGTTAAAAAAAATGACGTATAAAATGATCTTTGTGGGGTGAAATTATTCCGTTACCACAAAAAGTTGGTTTAAATGATCAAATTATTATAAAAACAAGCTGTGTGTGAGGTACTAACAATTGTTTTTAACTTGAAAGGCCGTACTAATATTTTTTACAAATTTTAGACAAGAAATATTTTCCAAATTCCATAAATATAATGCAAGAATAAAAATATAAAAATCACATTAGTAACACTAAAAATAACAAATCAATTTTAAGTCAAAAAGAATATTTTTCAAATATAATAAAAATTGACGAAAAAATTATTGCACTCGTCGCAAAATAGTAAGTAAGATATAAAAAAACAAAATTTAAATAATATAAATTTGCTTCATTTGTTTTGCAACAGGTGCCAAAAAATTAAATGTTCAGTATTTTTGAGATTCCTAAAACAATTTTAAAGTAAAGGATAACTTCAATTCAAACTTTGAAAAAAATGGTAAAACATCTAAAAATAATTTCTAGCTAGCAATTTCTACAAAGACTTTAACTATTCTGTGCACAAATCATATCAATTTTTGAGATAATTGCAACAACACTTTAAAGGATTTTTGAAATTTCAGTATAACTGACAAATCATTTAAAGTTTGATATAATTAAATTATCAATGACTATCTAATAGGTATAGCAAAAGGGTAAGCTACGAAAAACAATTTAAATTCCCAAGTTTCTGAAACGTAGGCAGTAATTCCACAAAAATACTTCTTAATAAGTAGCAAAAATTGAATTCTTTTGTATTTGGTGCCAAAAATATCAGTTTCAGCCAGTATTGAAGCTCCATAAACAATTTAAAACCCGGAAGAAATAGTTTTTAGTTTAGAAATTCCTGACAAAATATTTAGACATACTATTCAAATCGTAAAAAGTATTTTTATTTCAACTCTTTTGTAGCTGCTAGATTAAATATGCAATTAATGCAAACGCAGAAAAACACAAAGCAAAGTAGTTACCAAAACATGAAAAAATAATTTTTGGGGAATAGCCTGCACAAAAACTGCACCCTTTTTTATAGCCGGTGACCAAAATACTAATTTTAAAGCTCTAAACGCAGTTTATAGAATTGAAGACTTTACTCCAGAGAATAGTTAGAAAAATATCTAAAAATAATTTGTGAGTAGTAGTCTACTTAGTTATCAAAAACATAAAACTAATTAACTTATGTGGTTTTTACAATGAAAGCTCATTTCTGTTATTTTAAAAAAAAAATTAATTATAAATTTTTAAGGTAAATGATTTATTAAACAACAATTAAAATTAATTTTAATTATTAACAAAAAGACTATATAACATAATCGAATCTGGACCATTATTCAACTGTACAATGATCCTTGCAAAAACAACTCCTGACCATTTGATTTATGTGCTTTTGTAGTGAATATAGTAATTTAAGATCGAAATAGACAATTAATGTGTTATGGAACTGATTTTTACACAGAAAATGCAAATAATCCTGTAGTTGCAGTTTATAGTAAAAGCTCAAATTTGAAAAAAAATCACTTACTTGGTTCTTGAAATGGTCGATTTAATTGTTTGTAACTGTTGTAACTGTTTGTTGGTGTTGATTCATGTAAAGTAGAATGATCAAGTTAAATAAAAACCACGTGGAATATTCAACCCGATGAGTATCTTTTGCTTTGCGCCTAAAACCTAGCTGCTCGTAAGTGTTATTATGAAAAACAAATCAATTGTCTAATTTGATTGTAAAAGCAAAAAAAAATGATAATTAAGTTTCAATATTTTTATTTTGATGATCAAATTGGCGCTGTGATACTGATTGCCTATAGAGTATTAAATTTTTTAGTATCTTTGCAATTTCTACAAAAGAGTGCACAACTTACTGTGTTTATATTAGTTAATATGGTATGGTATATGTTTCAATTTTATGTTTACTGTGTGTTTGCAATATTTTTGAAGTTTGATGCGTATAGTATTTTCTGCACAATGCTTTAGTTGCAGTTTTTTGTCGAAATTACTTAGTTTTTATGATGCTTTATCAAAGGACCAAAATAGCTATTATGTATCATGTAATATTTTTTAAAAATATTTTTTTATAATAGTAAAACTATTTTATATTTTGATTTTTATGTTTGTAAACCTGATGCTTGGAGATGATTAAAATAAAAAACAGCTATGCTATCATAAATCATAACGTCGCAAGTTCTGACGTAACGTATTATTTAAATTAATACATTTTTCTAATCTGTACAAATTGAGATCATTCATAAAAATGTTTGCATAAACTTCACGTGTGAAATAGAACATATCGCGCATAGGTCGCAGATTATCTGATAGCATACGCAATAAAGATTGTTATAAAATGTTGGTGTTACAAATACCAGGAAGAATTTTGCTAATAAAATAGATTGCGATAAAATTTAGGAATGCATAACCAGTAGCGATAAAATGACAATAAAAATGATTTATATGAGAAATCAGTAACTTAATTAAATCATTAATTGGATTTGATTGGTACTAATGGAAGAATTTTTTGAATGCAGTAGTCGAAAACCTTCGCGTGCCTTTGGAAGCTAATTTTTGATTGTAAACAATCTTATCAATGTCGGAAAGTTTATCGTTTCAACTCGAACTATAACCCCATACAACGCTGAAATGAAACGTGCAATTCAATAGAATTTCATGGATGGAAACAAACAATAATGACGCGCACAAAGAGTGACTTCCTTGAAATTCCCTTCAAGATGCACTTATGCAATTGAGACAATCGCTTTACCCTATTTATTTTAATAATCCAAGCACTTCTTTTACGATGTTAATGTTACGAACATTTAATTATTGCGTGATGATTAAATTTTGAAGAGTAAAAGCACGTCATCGTATTAGTTGATTAGATTTTTTTCCATTCAGAGATAATATAGTTTGAATTTATTATAAAATTGGGTGGCAATCTTGTGCGAGGCTAGAAGAAATAAATTGTGATCTCTGTACCGCTCCCTCTGTAATCTATTGAAATGACCTTTGTGGTAGTTCATCATATAATATCAGTAGTAATCTTTCACTCTTCAAATACACATTTCTTGCGTTGATCCTTAGTGTTGTTTTGTTTACTTTTTAATTTCGGATACAATTAGTGCTTCCAACCTGGGTTAGTGAGAATTTAATAGGAGCCATGAGAGCTTCTATAACTTTATTAACATTTGTGGCTTTTATAGCATTTAGTAAGATTGTCCAATTAACCAGTATCAATTTAATTATAATTTAATTGTAATTTCAGCAAGTGCGCTACCTGGAACTTTAAAATGTGCGCGTTACTGTAGAGGTAATTGCATTTTTTAAAATGATCTAAGCTGCTGAATAAGCTGAATAATTTATTTTAGATCATAGAAACACCTTCGGTTATGAAATTGGTAAAACTTACACATATTATTATAAGGGAAATGTTAGGAGCTTAATTAATTCAACTAGGAGTGATGAAAGTGGAATTCAATTTACCTCACAGGTGGATATACGCGTAATATCCACCTGTGATTTCTCTATGAAGGTGAGAATTTCTTTTAATCTACTAAATTATTTTAAAATTTTATTTGTATTAAGATATTGCGAGTTTCATTAGAGGAAACATTAACGCAAAATGGAATTATACGTGAAAATCGATTAAACGATGCAGATTTTAAAAGACAATTGGAGGAAAACGTTTTATTTTTTTCTTTTCATAATGGCAAAATTGATACAATTTGTCCAGGGAGAGATGAAGAAAAAGAGATTCTTGATATTAAAAGGGCTGTGTTGTCAGTGTTTCAAAATAGTATGCACGATTTAAAAAAGGATACACTGATTTATGAGGTAAATTAATTCAATTAAAGATGGGGCAATAGGTTTGTTGACCCCTAAGTGCACGACTTATACAATTTGATTGTTAAATCCGATAATATATTATATCTGAAATGATTTTAGACGGACATAACAGGAAATTGTGAGACCTCTTACAAAGTTCTTAGCCAATCCAGAGGAGCTAAAGGTATTTCAGTGATGAAATCTAAAAATTTGGACGCATGCACTCACAGGATGTCAAATTATTTATCCTGGCAAACTGTGCCATATCTTTCAAATTCCCAATCAAAATCTCTTCCATTATTAAGGTATTTCAAAACAATAATTATTAATAAAAAACTAACCATCTTAATATTCAGGAGTACATTAAATTGTATTCAAAAATACAACCAAGAAAATATAATGGAATCATCAATTTGTGACGAAAAACACCTTTTTGAACCTTTCTCACATAACAATAATGGAGCTGTAACAATTATAAAGCAGGAAATGCTTTTAAAATCAATCACAACAAATTGGAAAAATAGCAGAGGTAAATTGTTTGTCAAAATTAATCAATTTATTTATAATAATTTAAATTTTAGTTCCTAAAAATATGTTGAGAACATCTTTAATTTACGAAACCAGTGTCAAATCAAAAATAAATATAAACCCTACCAAAACATTAGAATTGTTAAATGAATTAGAAACTAAAACTAGTGATGGTGTTGATACAGAAGTTCCAAAAATATTTTCTCGACTAATTTATGATTTTCAAAACTTTGATAAGGATGAATTGTTATTGATTTTTGACAATATGTCCCAAAAGCAAAGGTATTCATACTACTGTATTAAGTTTATTAATATGTATAATTGTCTTTATTACATATTTATAACATTATTTGTATATAACTATGATAATTATTGTAGAAAATTTTATATCGATGCAATATCATTGATTACTACAACAGCAGGGATTGAAGTTATGAGGGAATTATACAACTCTAATAAAATTAATAATAAAGAAATGGGTTCTTGGATCTTATCACTGACCTTTATTAAATCACCAACGTTGGATACAATAACTGCAGTTAAAGTAAGTTGTTATAAATAATTATACTAAGTTTTAATGCTATTAATAATTTTTATTTATCTACCCATGAATAAGTTAGTTTTATGGAATTTGTTAAAATACTCGTTTTTGAAATAAACGATAATATATAGGTAATAAAAGAACAAAAAAATGTGTTGCTTTATTATGCTAATTTAAGACGATTAGGAAATAACATCTTTAACTGTCCAATACAGGAAATTTTTGTTCTCAAAATTTTGTCTACCGATAAATTAATGCAACTTTATCGTGGATAATAAAATTTAAAACCAATATTCAACAAAATTTTCAGCTACCAACAAAAACATGTCTTATTTTTACACAATAATTTGGTTAAAGTTATGTTAAAATCGTCAAAATGTTTTTCTGTAACATTTTTTGAAATTTATAGTACTGCTGACCTGAACACTGTGTTTTTTTGACAGATGCGCACTTGAAAAATATTTTAAAACATTTGTATTTATAAAACAATTGCAAATTACAAAATTAGTATTATTTTTATTATTATTAGGTTTATTTTATTTTATTCAGATCTATTCACTATAAAAGGTATTTGAAATTGATAAGAAGTACGGTGTAACATAACAGTAAGTAATAAATAATACTCATATTTGACAATAAAAAGGTAGTTTTAAATAATATTAAATAAAACAGACCTTAGAATTAATAGATTGGTGCTTGCTAGATAGATGCGGCTAGAGTCTGAACGTAGTCACAATATTTTAACTTTGTTAACGCCTCTGTCCAAAATGGGTTGAAGAAATATGCACAAAAACTATTCAAAATTGTTAAAGACAATATAAACTTATAGTGTGCCAAACATTATACAAAAATTTGCTGTAGAAAAACTATTAACTGCCAATGAATGTAAATCCTTATGGTGCATGATAAAAATCGCACTGTATATAGCAGCATAGAGAATATGTTGTAAGAGCTTCATTTTGGTGTCTTTAGTCAACTCACAAGAGGGTTTCTTTTGTTTAGAGTGCGTCAATAAATTCAAATTTTATGTGTCCCAATTGTTTTTTCAAGCTAGTATATACTTTATTATGAATAATTAGGACCGTTTAGAAGATAGGTTAATTGTTCTAGAATTTTGGTATCTTTTTGGGAAGAGTTATGAGTTCTGATTCTAGCTACTTTTGTGATAAAGCATATGTTGGTTAGACGTTTGGTCATTTTTAATTTGTTTTGTGACATTTTATACTTTCTTTTTCAGTTTAATTGTTTCAGTAAAGTGTTTATTTGCACTATATTTCACGTATTTTTATTAGACTGCTGTCTATTAGTATGTTGTTATTGCTATTAACAACTTTATTATTTTTAAGTTGCTTTACCTTTCTACGTGCCTTAAATGTACAATATTTTGCGCACTCCTGTTTTGTATTCTCTTTTTTTTTATTCTTTTATTGTTTTATATTTTGTTTCTGGAGCATAAGAGCACCTTAAGAAATTAGAGTTAACTATGCACAAACTGTATTACTTTGTTAATAAATGTAGTTTTATCGGTGGTTGAATCATTATGTTTTCGTACTATCACACTTGAGTATGCTCATACATAATATAACACCTCCATTCTTAATTTATTGTATATCTTCTGCTTTATAAATTTATACGTTCAGTAGTATTTTGTGTCATTTGTATCAATTCAAACTGAATATATTTTATAACCAAAAACCAAAAAATTTCTTTCTATTAATATTTTTTTAATTTGAAGAGGAAACATGTTTAACAATTACCAGTGTGGAAATGCAATGCTGTCGGACTTAGACAAGAGCTATTATTCATGCCTATTATGAATGCAATAAGAATAAAACACACATTACAGCTATACAACTTTTGCCAAACAGCATATAAACTATAGATAAACGCCCACGCTTCTAATTTTACCAGGAACAATATAGAGAAAATCAAATGAGAAAAAATGCGAGCAAACATTAGAAATCAGAATAAGCTTGATATCAAATATAAGAGGTTCCACTGAAGGGAAGAGAAAAATATTGACAAGCGTGGTATATTATACAATACTGTGCAAGTCCAGATATAGTAGAAAATTATGATATGGAAGGCAAGGGCTGGGGATATATGAGCGGCTGTGCAGAAGAAAATTCAGATAAAAACCTCTCAAAATGACTGAAATTGAAATTCGAAGATGGAAGAGGAGATCGGTTAGATGATTTGTCTCGTACTAAATATCTCGGAAATCCAAAGGAGATCATGTTGACTTTTTATTTTGAAACCATTGAAACCACCTGTTCTTGAATGAAAGATTTGTTATTTAGGAATCAGAATTGCTATGCAAAAATGAATTTTTTTTTTTAATTTCCCTTCAAGATGATTTTTGTGATATTTCCGTATGTTTCCACAAATTAGCAAAGTGACCAAGACGTATTGAGATGTTTAGCATTGTGGATAACGTTACTGACCATTTGTGCATCAAAAGTTTCAGTAGTATCTTTAACATGGCTATAATTAAAACATATTAGATAATAATTCGAAAGTTATTAGATTTTATCATATTACAACTGAAATGGTTGTGCAAACAAATAATCAACCCCCATCAACATGGTTTTAACGACGCTCTACAATAACCAATTTGTTGGTATACCAGTTTGACATCATAACATCATTTGAAAACAAATCACAAGTGGACGCAGCATATATGAACTTTATAAAGGCGATCAATCGGGTCAATCATTGCATCTCGGTTAATTGAGGGCACTAGGATTTAATGATTCAGTAATCAACTGGATCCTAAATTTTTTAGTTGAACAAAAACAATGTGTAAAAATAAATCACACATCTTCTGAAATTGTTACATCTGGTGTTCCGCAAAGACTACATTGCGGTCCAATTTTGTTTTTATTGTTTGTAAACGATTTCTGCAGTGTTTTTATCGGTGGTTGAATGAAATAAAATACTCAAAATACCTTATGTATGTAACGAACGAACGAACGAACAAACGGACAAACGGACGAACGGACGAACGGACGAACGGACGAACGGACGAACGGACGAACGGACGAACGGACGAACGGACGAACGGACGAACGGACGAACGGACGAACGGACGAACGGACGAACGGACGCACGGACGCACGGACGCGCGGACGCACGGACGCACGGTCGGACGGACGGACGGACGAATGGACGGACAAATGAAAGGACGAATAAGCGTATGAATGGACGGACGAAAGGACGAATGGATAAATGGACAAATGGACAAATGGACAAATAGATAAATAAATAAATATTTCTTTATTATTTGGATTAATCATGGACGCCAGAGGTTAACCACATCTGTGAAGTTTCTGTTAATTCAGGAATTTCAACTTGAATTATTGGGTTCTTTAACGTGCACACAACATTTAGACAATACACTTTCGCTTCCTATCCGAAGGAAACACATCTGCAATGCAACTTTTCCTTAAGTTGATAAAGTCTACCTACCAAGTAAGGTCTACCCGGATTCAAACCCGGAACGCCTAAAACAGCAGTCAACACAATAAGCCACTTGGGCGACTACATTTTTTTATTCTTTTCGTCACACTGACGATTCCTTGTATTTATTTTGTAAATTAATAAAATCAATTTTCAATCAAGAATAAGTATTAATTAAAAATGTTAGTTATTTATTTGGTATTACAAAAAATGTAGTTAAATACACTAAGTACATTTATTATTTATTATTGAGAATTATCTCGTATATGTTGTTTTAGTGTTTTAAATTAAAATAAAATCTTATAAAATTTGTATGTACCTAACATAAACAATCTTTAATAATAATACATTTTCAGCCTCTGTTTCAATTTAACGCAACAAGACAAAATACAGTACTAGCAGTCTCTAGTATACTTTATAGATACTGCAAAAAGTATACAAAATGTTTAGAAGAAAGACCGGTATTACAAATTTTAGAAGAAATCGAATCCCCACTGAGAAATAGTTGCGTTGCTACAGGAATTCAAAACAAAAACGATATAATTTTAGCTTTAAAAGGATTGGGAAACGCTGGAATTACAAGCTCCCTAAGATTATTACATAGCTGCTACTCAGTAAGTTGTATTAGTAAAAATAATTAAAAATAAAAATATATTTTGTTTTAGAATCAAGATTCTTCAATTGAATTACGTTTGGCAGCTATTGCAGCACATAGAAGGATGAATTGTGTTCACAATTTTAATCTGGATGACTTTAGAAATTATTTTTCTGATATTAAAGAAAATTCTGAAATAAGGATTGCATCTTATTTGGCTACAATGCAATGTGCCTCGTATGCTTCATTTGCACAAGTTAAAGATGTTTTGTTGCACGAAGAAACTAATCAAGGTAATCTGTTTATTGATTACTCAATTTTCTCTGTATATACATGACCACCTTCTAATGCAATCTTCTTTTTTTTGTTTAATGCCCATTTTTTGATCTAAACCAGTTTTTCATGGTCGGATCTTTTTTCTGACCTACATATCTTCTAATGTTTGCTGTTATCTACTTTGATCATAAGTATTAAAAAAAATGATAGCAGACAAAGGATTGAAGTATCAATCATTTGTTTGATGTTGTTCCAGTTTTATACTTTTGATTTTGACAGATTGATTATTATCATTGATACACTACTTATTGATATCTTTTTTATTACTATTATTATTTTATATTTGAATTATATAGTAAGTTAGAATTTTTTTACTTTATTTATTTTGTTAGTATTCTATTTGTTGTAAGAATATTTTCAAAATGCCACATTCAAATGGTTATAAGCACTTGATATATTTAGAGTAAAATTAAAAAAAATCCACCAAGAAATCTGCACTATATTTTTTATTGCTTTTATCATTTTATATTTGAATTGTATTGTAAATTAGTTTTTTACTTTATTTATTTTGTTAGTATTCTATTCGCTGTCAGAATATTTTCAAAATGCCACATTGAAATAGTTATAAGCACTTGATATTTTTGAAGTAACATTTATAAAAAAATATCAAGTAATCTGCGCTATATTTTTAAAACAAAGCGATTTCTAATCTTTTCAGCCCAATCACAATAGTTGTAAGTCAAGTTTGCTTTATTTAACAAAAATTTGTCATGACTAAGACGCTTCTTTGTGTATTATATACAATTGGATAAAATTTATTCAATTTTTAGGCAATATTAACTAACTTTATTAAATTGATTTATATGTAACTTTTCAGTTTTTGAAAATTGGGGCAAAATTTTTGTTAAATCTATCTTGTTATGACGTTTTTTTTTCTAAAAAGTTTATGACGTTTACGTAGTTTGGTTTATTGATTTGAATTATCTATTTGACAAACAAAAGGTTTAGTTTGCAGTACAGCATTTTGTACGTGCAAAGGCATATCTATGAAAGTTTAGAAAAGGTCTCAAAATCTTATTTGATTATGCGCTTTTTATTACAGTTGTTAAAGTTTTAAATCATTTCATCTTCCATAGTAGCATTTTTGAAACCGAGTAAGTATATAACTTCTATTTCTCATACCTACCAATTTACCAACATACTTATTTTCTAAAATAGATGTTAGCATCTTATCCGTACATATTGTTAGAAAACAATTGTAATTTAATTTTAATAATAACCTGTTGACCAAAGCTTGTGTTCCACTTTAAACTTGCCAAGTATTTTTTTGTACAAACCATGTCATATTCTTGGAATTAATCGTTTTTTATTAAGTTTTTATTGAGTTTACCTTCAAAGTTGTTTCCTACATCAGCATTGCCTGTTTTTGTTGGTATCTTATTATTTAGCAATGTTGTATTGTGGACAATATTTTATACACATGGGTATATTTTTACAATCTATTCTTGTTTTAATAAAGAGTGTCAACTGCTTTTACTTGATCAATTAAACTATTTAATTGTCTCACATTTGATTTTTTACTTTTTTTTGTATATAGAGTATTCTCTGATTATACAGGGTGGCTCACATAAAGCGTTACGAATTATTATTTAAAAAACTAGGCATTTTAGAAAAAAATATTTAAAGAAAGTGACTTGATTGTATGGGGGACATCCATCCTATAAAATTTTCACCGCTACTTTTTTAGGAGGTGAGAGAGGCAATTTTGAATTTTTAATAGAAACCTCTATGTAACAGATTTAGATTCTGTGGAAAACATACATGACTTTTGTATGTAACATTTTTTCTTTTTGTGTAATAGAAAAAACAAAATTGAAAACGGTACGGTACGGCTTGGTTTCAGTGCCAACTATCACGCAACGACAAATTTGTAATAAAATATGGGCGTCTCTGTTTAAAATTTTAAAGTTACCCCATCTCCTGGGGAGAAAGACTGAAGAACATTTTATAGAATTGGTATCCCCTATTAAATTAAGTAACTTTTGTTTGAAAATTACTTTTTTTTAAATAAAAATTTGTAACACTTTACGTAGTCTATCTTGTATAGAATCTTATGTTGTATTTTCTATATTGTTAAAATTTCAATTCTTCTTTTCCGTATTATTTTCTGATTATAGAAAGGCGTATTTTGAATTTTCTTAAAACTAAAATGGTTGTCTATATTGTTAAAATTTCAATTCTCTGTTCCCAGCTTGCTGGAATATTGAGAGCGCAGGTCAGTTGTTGTATAAAAATTATGGGCTATCCATATGCTTACAGTTTATCTGGTTTTAGAAGTGGGGTATTATTCTCTTGTACCGTAAACACGTAATTATTAATGTTCAAGTTTTGAGATTTACAAAAGATGGAAGAAAGTTTCATTGCTAATGCAAAAAATCATTATTTGAGGACGCGCCTGGTAGGATTTTAGCTCCCTTGCTCTTCTTAAATTAGAGTTGCAGTTCTTTATTAACATATCTAACTATGTAATCTGGCCAAACTTGGTCTTAAAACTAGAAAGAAACTTAAGAAACGTCTGTCAATGTGTTAATTTAACTTGATCACAATTATTTTTTGGATCTTAACCTAATTTTTGAAGTTATCATTGTATTAATTAATGTGTTTAATTCTATTTTAGTTGGGAGTTTTGTTTGGACTCATTTAACTAACCTGCAGGAAACATCAACGCCATGGAAACAAGGATTAAGAAAGCTATTAGAAAACGAATTTCTAAAAAATAAATTTAACACTGATGTACGAAAATATTCTCGTAATTATGAAGCTTCCACATTTTTTGATTCCATTGGTGCAGGCGTAGCTGTAGAAAGCAATTTGGTATTTTCAACAGATTCATATCTACTCAGATCCGCAATGCTCAATTTCACCCTTGATTTATTTGGTGAGACTATTAATGTTTTTGAGATTGGTGGAAGAATGGAAGGTTTTGAAGAAATTGTCGAACATTTATTTGGACCAGAAGGCTATTTTTCAGATAAATCAATTAAATCATTTTTGGAAAATGCTAAAAACAGCCATGGTGAATTCGGCGAGCGAATTAAAACCATGGGTGACAATTTTAGATCGCAAAAAGTTTTACAAAAAGATCCAACTGGAATGGTGTATGCTAAAATATTTGGAAATGAGATTAGTTATAGCAATTTTAATAGTTTGCATCAATTAATCGGTGACCCAATGTCAACAAAACAAGCAATCGACTTGGCCTTGAATTTAATCAGAGAAAATAATATTGATTTCAAAAAATCGTTTATGTTTTTGGATTCATCTTATAAGGTTCCTACAATACTTGGATTTCCATTAGAACTTATTGCTAATGGTACTGCTACTGTCGGTCTAACTGTGCAAGGCAAATTGGATTTGAAAGATCTTTGGTCTTATAAATTTGCAATTGATGGAAAAATTTATCCTAGCGCTTCAATACAAGTTGTTGGTAGCATGAGTGTTAATGCAATTCTAACAAAATGTGGAGTTCAATATATTGGTAATATGAATTCAAATAGCTACATTGATGGGCATGCGTTTATAAATGCTGGAAAAATTGTTGATATAAAAATTAATGTGCCCAAAAAACAAATGGATATAATAAATGTAGCTTCAGATGTTTACGTTATACACAATATTGAAAGCTATAAAATTCAAGAACTTTCTGACTACGTAGAAGATGATAGGGCATGTAGTCAGGAATTATTCAGCAAAATAACTGGCTTGCAAATATGTTACCAATTGAAATATATAAACGCGTCTCAAATATTGGAAGCACCAAAATTTCCACTAACTGGAGGATTTAGATATGGCCTAAACATAAAAAAGACAGATGATTTTGATAGCTACCAGGTACTCTTTAATATGCAAACTGAAAGGCATAAAGATAAACCAATATATGCAATGTCAATTTATATTGACACGCCAAATTCATTAATCAATAGAAAAATGCAAGTCTCTTACAATATTGATTTACAAAATCTGTCTTTAAATGCAAAATTGATATCACCATTTGCAAATATGGAAGTTAACAGCAATTTGGGAAATGAGTACAATAAATACAGTTTTCAAATGCAAACTTTATTCAACAACAAAGAAGTCCTATCATTGCAATCATCATTCAAAGTGAATGCAATTGGTGAAGGTTTAAAGTATGAACCTTTAGCTAAATTAAAGTATCAAGAAAAGCAAATAGCTGCAATATCAGGTAGCATTAGTTATATGCATGTTGGACAATATTCAGCAGATTTAAAATTGGAAGGGATAACTGAAGATCCAATCGTTATAGCTGGTGATTTAATGTATATTAATAGCATGTTAAATATTCGAACTGCAATCACATCCAAATTGCTTACCGGAAAATTGCAAGCACAGTTTCAAAATAATGATGAAGCTTTAATATCAACAGCCAATTTAAATTACAGTTTACGTGCTGGAAAAGAAGAAAACATTGCTTTAGTTTGGCAAGTCAATAAAATTAGAACAACTTTAACTGAAGATGTCATTTTATTAAGATTCGAAAGCTCACAAATGCCCATGTATAATATTTACTTGCAACTTCTAAACCAAAGAAGCAAATGGTTTTTAAAAAACGTGGGCAAATTAATATTATTTGAAACTACGTGGAAGTTGGATCAGTTAATCAAATTTGAAAAATTTGCCGAAAATCCAGATATTGATGTACATTGCTACATATCATGCGAAGAAAAAGACATAGATTACCGTCTTGCGGTAATTTATAATAATAACAAAACACATTTGAACACGCATGCTTTGCTTCAACTAAATCAAATCCAAAAAATTGAAGCTATGATTTATTACAGAAATGAAGTTCCTTTAGAGACAATTAAAGTGCTTTTGTATTATCTTAAACAAAGTTTTAATTTTGAAGGAAAACTTGAACGTGATCAACAACTTGGACACATTTTTGATTTTAACGGAAAAAGAAAAACCAATGGAATTGAAAAACATTTTATTTCAATTGTTGGTAGCTACAAAAATTCATCAAATGGCATATTAAAAGATTATAAATTGAATTTATCGGTTGATTTTTATGAAGAGAATGCTCGTTTGGCAGCACCTTGGAAAATTAGTGGATCTATGCAAAAATCAAACGAATTATTTATTGGGATTTGTGAATTTATAACAAGTAGAGATAATTATATTGGTAATATGAATTGGTTGGAAGGTGTGTTTACTTTTAATATACAAGCCAATGATAAACGTCTAATGATGATTAAAGGTAGCAAAAGTTCTGAAACTTTGGCTGTTATTTTGGGCTTAAATGTTTATCAACATTTTGAATTAAGTGCAAAGTTGTTGTTGCCTTTGGAGAAATTTGAAGTACAATTTTATTGGGATAAGGATAGAGATGAAAATCAGAAATTTACTTTTGGAATAGAGAAAAATTATTATAAAGGACTATATAGTGTCATAATGGAGTATCCCAATCAACGAATTTCAGCCGTATTTGTTCTTTTGTAAGTAGTAACTATTTTTTATAATAATTACTTATTATTAATATTTTTCATACGCAAACAGTGAGGCGAGGCAAGAGTGGAGTAGTGCAAACTGTTTATTCTTGCTGTCTGTTCTTATTCTATTTTCTTTACTAAATACCAAAACGAAACAAAATTTGCAAACATTTAAAATTCCACCACCACCTACTAGTATTTTTCCAAATTGTACTTGCAACCATTACTTAATTTAGGGTTCCCTAACCAGTATGCCGCAACCATCTATCTATTTAACAAGATGGTACGATAACACCCTAATATAGTGACATACATGGAGAATCTCAATGTGATTTAAGTATTGTTTTTTATCATTTTGATGGAGAGTTGTCGTGCCACGCCTTTCTTTATAATTTTAGCTTTATAGTCCAAAATTCAATATTTTGCATTTTCTTAAAAACTCTGGTGTGTCGTACAAAATTTTTATTCATAATGTGTGTAATGTCCAAGAAAGATAAAGGGAAACACTAACTTGGATAGTAAATTTTAAAACGTTTTAATATGATGAATAATAATGTAAATAATAAAATTTGACAGATTCTTAGGACTTTTAGTTATTTTATAATTTAATTGATGGGACATTTTGTGTATTGTATTTTTATTTATTAAATTAATGTTTAGCACTGACGAAGGGCTGTCGTAGTTAGCGTCCAAAACGTTTGCAAATATATGTTCCATCAAATTAAATAAATAATTTTAACTAAAAGTCCTAAGAAGCCGTCAAATTTTATTTTTTCCATATTGAAATTGAAGGACGTCAAGATTTTTTCCAATTAATAAAAATTATGTTAATATTATATCGGCTACAGGGTAAAGAATCTTGTTGTGGAAGTGGTTGTTGTTGAAATCAATATGAAAATACATTTTATAAAATATTATACATTCTATAGTTTAAATTTGAAAAAAAAGGTGATAAAATATCCCAAAAATTTAAAAACATCAAAATACTGACGACGGTATTATAAAAGACAAGTTTGTCTTGTTTCAATAAATAAAAACAATTATAGAAATCAACGGGTTTTGGAAATTTGCGCTTTTCTTCTAAATAATAAATGATAATCTTTTAAGTACCTACTAATAAATTTATTTTGCAAAATTAACATTAGATAGCCTTATTAGAATATTTCTTGCATTTTTAGTTTTTGAGATTAGCCTATAGTAAGGTCAAAATTTGGCCATTTTATTTATGTCTATTTATTATTTCATTAATTCTTTAACTTTTAATGAAACAAGTTTTGGACTGGTGGAGACATAATGTAGGTTCTATAACCGGCAACCTACAACAGTTAACACCAATTTTGTAAATTAATATTTCTGTAATGTAGTAGTAGATGTGTAAACAAAACAGACTTTGTAAAACGTAGCATCCACATTTATTGATGATATTTTGATATTTATTCTCACAGTAAAAACATGATTTGTTGTTCAGATCAGACCAGTCTAACCAGGTTAATAAAAAACATCGCGCAAGATAAGATTGTAAAACACCTCTTCACTATCAAAAGCATTTTTAAAGTTAAAAATACTGTGCCCGTTTTTTTGTGTTTTGAAAAATTGTTCGTTTTGAAAAAATCTTAGCTAATTTTTTTTTAAACAATAATTAATCAACGTTTTTCAATAGATAGAGAAGAGGGATTTTACAGAAAATTACCAAAAAACTATAAAGAAGAGGGATTTTACATGGCTCATAGGATTATGTGAAACAAAATTTGATTTATGTCATATCTATAAACCCTTTTATTTATAGTTTTTTAGCAACTTTGTATTTGGTGCACAAAATGCTATACTGACTTAAGTTGCAAAGTTTCTATGTTCATTGTAGCAGATAATAAAATCAGTGTAATGGACAATAAAAATCTTATTAGGTCCGAATGAGAAAGGTATTATTTTTTCGTGGAATAGAAATGCTCCATAAAATGTGAGTCTTATCTATCAAAAACTCTATGGTCACTTTGTTGGTCACTACTGGAATGTGGTCAACTTAAAATTTTATCATTTTCCATTTTTAATTTTTTCAATATTTTAAATAAATATCACAGCTACTAACTATTCTATTGATAAACAAATGTTATTTTTTTTTTGCTTTTTAATGATGATGTAAATTTTTGGACAACGATAATTATTCTGTAGCTAGACGCCTGTTTTAGATAAATTAATTCCGTCAAGATTTGTTTATAAAATTTTCTTTTATTTTCTTCTTTAAGCGTTCAGTTTTGTTTTGTATTTAGTGATGTATATCAGTCCAGTAAAATAATAAATAAACTAGTAATGCAATTGAGTCATTGGTACTGAATAAAAAACGACATGCGGTAAATCAATTTTGGGTTAATTTCACAATTATAAAGAAAGCGGATTATTCACAAAACAGGAATTGGAGCATTCAAGACAGGTACACTCCAAAGAATCAAAAGTACGAGTGAAACTTTTCTCAAAATGAAAAATGTCATTTGTAGTAATGAGTTTAAAACTTCGAAAAGGAATAAGACCGATATGCATATTTAGTGCTGCTTTTTTGCTCAGAAACATATTCTCATAAAAATTACAATAAAAAGAACGGAACCGAACAATGTGCGTTGAATACCTCAAACTACTTAAAGACATCCAAATACGCAAGCTTTCTTATTTTTGTCACTTCATACGGAATGTTGCAATTAATAATATAGGGCAGAAGATAAATATATTGACACAAAAAAACTAGTAAAACTATTTCAAGCTGCCGTTAATAAAAGTCTCGATAGCAAGTATAAGCTGACAAATAGAGTTAATAAACATCGTCTAAACTTTTTGTTGGTGCTTTGGATTTATAGAAGATAGCTTTATGGGATAAACGGTAAATAAAACCTTTTAAGGTCTAGTCTCTTATATCTTCTTTGGGGTGTTTCAAAAGTATGCGGCTCAAAACAAATGGCATTTAAAAATAAATTGTTCACATACAAATACTTAATAATTTAAATTTGATAAAGCGATATGCATTTTTAATAAAAATATTGTACGGTTACTATCAAGGATACCAAATATTGCTCCAATGGGTGTTGTTGTTTAAATTATTGCATATTTTAATAATTAAAATTTAAAATTCAACAATCTGTATATCTTAAATGAGTAACATTTTATTAAAACATTTCTTGCTGAAACGGTATATTCTAAAATCTAATTCTCTAAGGCCTCTTGTTTTAGACTAGTTGAGCCAAAGTTCACTACTATAATATCAAAATAGTAAGGTTTGAGAATACATGTATTAACAATTTTCTTTATTTGTTGTGCGACATAAACCTAACCAACAAGCACCGGTATTCTGTTTAATGCATAAATTATTGCATTTAATTAGAAATTAAAACGTCGGGGCCGTGCTATGTGGAGCAAATTTAATTGACTTTTCTGCATTTAAATGTAATTTATTAACTTTAAACCACATCCTAATGACACTAGTTAAAACCTTGATATTTTTGATAATATAACCAATTAAATGTCATCGGCATTGGCAAGTTGTAAGTCATTTACATATATTATGAAAAAAAATTAAGAAAATGACCTAAAACTAAATCTTGCGGCATCCCTGTTTTGATATGCAGGGTCTGATTTTGTATTTTCTACTTAAACATAGCGTGGGAAATTACTTATACAGCTATTTTAACAGCATTTGGAAAGATTTTCAATTAACGAGTCAAATGCTTTACTAAAGTCAAATATTCCCAAATAATGTTTTTTTTTGTTAAATTATTGTAGATATCTTCAATATATTCCAATGTTGCAGTAGCTGTTGATTTTTGTTTCATAAAGCCGTGTGGATTGACATTGTATAAATTATATTGATAAAAAAATTACTAATCTAATTATTAATTTTAAAAACTTTAATGATCTTCTTGATTTTTTTGTTCTGCTATATTTTCAGTTATAATAATTCAGGCGGTTTTTTCAAGAGGCTATTCTGCAGTCTTTTTGCTTGAATAATTACATTTTTATAAATGCCTCAAAACAGAGAAATTTGTATTAAAAACTTATTCAGAAGGCTTTTTCACTCGTCTACTCGACCAAAACAGCATTATACTTAAATTAGTAATATCGTAAAAAAACCTAAAAAAATTCTCAAATTAGTTAAACTTGTAGATTAACGATAATATAAAAATTGCAGTCTGAATAAAACATATTTTGTTTGAATAGTTGTTTATAATCAAATCTAATAAATTAACTAATGTTTTTGTTATAGTATTGTTATTTACCAAATTTATTTTTAGGCCAACAATGGTGACTATGAATGTTACATGGGGTATACAAGTATCCCAAAGAATATATTTAAAAGTAGGCAACAAAGTGTATGACATAGGAGGTTTATGGTTTGGCGAATTAGAATCCCCTTTCCAATATTTAGAAAAGCAAGAATTCCAATTAAAATATTACGTATTACCCACAAATTTTGAAGTACAGGTAAATTTTAACATATTAATCTATATTCAATAATTCATAATACTTTCTTGCAATAGTCTGATATATCATGGAGATCTCACAGTATACACTTTTTGGTATCAGGCTCAAAATCAGAAAAGCATATAGCTGGCAATCTACAATTAAATACAACCTTGTCAGAAATATCAAAAATTGGCATAGATTTATTACATACACATCAAGCCAATGATAATTACAATACTGGTGCAATATTTATTTACAATAAAAATCAAATTAAAGCTGAATCAAATTGGAAATTGGATGGTATAAATGTTGATTCAAATTTTATAGTCGAATCACCTTCAGGTGTTATTTATCCAATTGCTGGTATTTTGAATGTGAATTGTAGTAGTACAACTAATTTAACGCTTGAATTGTATTGGCAGAAAAGGGCCGTAACTATGGTATCAAGTTTTAAAACTGATGCATCAAATGTTTTACTCAAAACACCTTTCGATGGTTTTGAAATGACAAGGTTTGAGTATGCCGTTAAATCATATCAAGATACCGTTTCGTTATTGTTAACTATTGATTTATTCAAGCAGTATAATCATGTTAATTTTGATTGGGTCAATACTAATGATTCAATTTTGTTTTGGATGGATTTGACTTCACCTGTTACAGGATATTACTCTTGGAATTTTACCCATAGCACTGTTTTGGGTATATTAAAAGAAACTTTTATAATTAAAGGCAGAGAGGATATAATTTTATTAAAGTTGCAAGGTAATGTAATGCCAATTTGGGATATGAAAGTAACTGCAAATTTACATTTATTGGAACATAAAGCTGCGCTTTCAATTAACAACGAGCCATACCCCCTAACATCTACCATTAAAGCAGAATGGAATGATTTTAATATAATTAGCACATCATCGGCCACTTTTAATAAGGAAGAAATTAAAACATTTACCAGTAGAATTACTTCCAATATTTTGGATGAGGATATTGAATTGCGATATAATCACGAGAATAATATTTACTTTGCATATTTAGAATTACCAAAAAAGCAATTAATTTCAAATATTTTAAATATTGATGCTAGTGGCGTTAATAATAATTTCACATTACAAACTATTGGGATGATTTCTGAAATATTATATAAACACGATAACGCCCCGCATAGTTTTGAACAATATTTAAAAGTCAATATCAATGAAAATAGTTTCAATTACAGTTTGAATTTCAGCAGTGATGAATTCACAAACTTAGACTTGGTAGTTGAAATGCCTTATGATTCAAAATCTGCGTCACTAGTTTTAAATTTTAAATTAAATGCATTGCATAGCGAAGCAGTGATTGATTATCACAATTCTCTTGGTAACATACTAAAAATGGATACAGGTTACAATTTAATTGGTAGGAAGCAATATTTCCAAATTCAATTAGATAAAGATGATTCGGTTTTAACTGTTAACGTTGATAGGGACGATTATTTAAATATAAAATCAAAAACTTTAGGTGATTACTTTCCGAAACCACTCAATTTCGAAGCCAAAGCAAGTTTTACTCAAAACTCTGACGCAAGAGTAATTAATTTAATTTTTTTAAATTCAAACAGTTACGATTTACAAATTTCTTTGGCCAAAAATTGGTTGAATGCGGATGTTGTTTTATTTAAAAATTCTGATGAAATTGCAATTTTCAAATTGTTAATTGGAAAAAATAATGGAAGTCTAATTTATAGAGAAAACTTTAAAAACAATTTTAAAGTAATTTTGAATTATGTTTATAACAACACCGATTTTGCATCTAATATATTGGTGAAATCAAATTCTGCTTATAACAGCAAATTTCTTATTAATTACAATTTGAATAAGATTTTAATTGATGGCTATGCCGGTGATCATAGAGTATGCATAAATGGCACTTATTTAATTAATTTAAATAATGCCAATAAATTTTCATTTGATTCAAATTTGCATGTTTTATATAAATTATCAAATGAAACACTTATTGATTTTGTTGTTGAAAAATTGTATGCAGATATAGTTGCGGACGATTCAAACGGAAAGTTAGCAATTGGCTTGAGGCTGAATCACTTTGAAAAGTGGGAGTTAAAAACTGAATATTCAATCGAAACAAGGGGAATGGAAGCAGTAATCGATTTCTATCGTAATGAAAATTTATACAAAATTGATTTTATTCATGCAGTTTCAAATAATATATTTGAAATTTCCACTAAAATCGTTTCACCTGAATTGGGAACAATTAAAATTGAAAGTAACACTTTAAAAAATTCAAATGATTATACCTCGCAGTTTATATGTAATGTTAACGATAACTTATACATAGCAGATGTTATAACTGCTTATGTTAATAAATATGATTGTTCTTTTAAGTTTCAAATAAATTCACCGGAAGCAAAACATTCGGCTGATATTGAAATTAGCTTGAAAGAATCACAAAAAATTGATTTAACTTTAGCTTTGTTCGATGGTGTAAACAAATTATCATTTAACAACTCGCATGCGGTTGGGTTTATATTTGCCAGTGTACAGCTGGATTGTATAGAACTCGCTCCGCAGACGCTTAATATTAATTATAACTTTGATTCCCCCAAGAAAACGTTCTTAATTAATTATAATAATGACGATTCAAAGTATGGTGTAAAGGGGGAAATTACAGCTGAGAAACTCAACGTCCGTGTCGACAACCAAGATGTGGAAGATTACATCGTAATAGGGGGCACGCATACATTAAACTCAATCAAAGATTTCTCAGTAATATACAACATTGTTATGCCAAGCAATAAAATAAAAATCGAACTATTGCATTATTGCGGTGAAAAATATCAAACCAAAATTGATATCACATCATCAATCAGAGGGTGGAATAGATTAACATTGGAATCAAAACTGGACCAGGATAAAATCAGAATTAGTGTAAATGCTAAAAACCACAGAATTTCATTGGTTGTCAAAAAATTCCACCCAGATACTGATGATCTAATTTCTCTCACTTACCAAGGCGAAAGCTTATTATTGGTTTCAGCTGGATCAACTCACATGACAATAACTACTAACACAAACGGCATGTTTGGCGAATATAAACTTTTTATACAATGCACTCACAATCCAGGAATTTATGCTTTTTCAATATTGAAAAATGGTGAAAATTTAATTTCATTAATGCTGCAAAATTATACAACTGACATATATACACAATTCAAAGCAAAATTAGTAGCTCCAGATTTGATTCCCACTTATTCTAGCATTGGAGTGCAATTCCATGTAGACAATGACATTTCGAAATCATTAAATTTTAAAATATACAACGGAAAAATTAAACTTTTTGAAATTAAATGGGCTAGAAAACGTAATCCATATGAATATTCCGGTTTTTTTATTTTTAATTCAAAAATTGAAATGTTGCAAAATTTTGAAATACATCCAATTTTAAACCTGACTGAAAATTTTATTTTTAAAACTAACATTTCGCTAGTTTCGAATAAATCTAATAATAATATTCAAACAGTTGTCGTGTTACCTTTAAAACAACCAGAAATGAAATTATCTTTGATTTATCCTTGCATTGAATATAGAATTTGTAACTTATTCATAAATATACGGCCAAAATTAATTGAATTTGAATGGACGTCTCCGCTAGAAGATTGGAAAAATATTTCTTTGCTAACCACTTTAGAATCACATGAAAATTCTTTAGCTGGAATATTTAGAATTACAAAAAATACTTATAAGTTTCACACCAATTTTGATTATAAAATATCTGATAATTTCATAGCAGGAAATATCAATTTAAATAATGATTTGATTCAATTTTATAATTTCCACTACAAAACATTTAACTTTAGTGGAATTTATACTTATTATAAAACAATTGATTTGGTTGCAAATACTGATAATAATCCAATTACTTTATATGCAGACATTGATTATATTCCATCCAAAATGAATATAACAATTACAGGAAACAATCGTAAACTTGTAATTACCGAAGAGTTAGGTTACAACGAAGAAGTTGATTTTAAAATTATAGCTGATGGAATTAACCGATTAATTTTAAAAAAAGATAGGATTTTAAATCAAAGCCATTCCCAATTTTTAAAATTCTACATGGACATAATAACTCTAATAGATTTTGACGTTTATTATAATTTTGCTGATTCCAACAATCATAGTATGGGTTTACATTATTATAATAAACTATACAACAGCAACATCACTGCTTGCGCAGAATTCCCCTACAACTTTTCAAATGGAAGCGTGAAACTGGATTACGGATATGATAATAATAAAGTGGAATGGTTTGCAAAAACTAGAAGAAATTTAATTATAGCCGACATAAATTTTCAACACAACAAGCATTTAACTACAATTCAAATTAGTCATGAAATAGGGTCCAAAACAATAAACTCATCACTGCATATAGATTGTGCTGGACGTGAAATGGACTTTAATTTTGAGGCTGAAAAACATCATCCTGATTTGATCAAAGCTAGTATATTATTAAAAACACCATTACCAGTTTTGGAATCAATGAAAATGCAAACAACTTTAAAATACAACCCTGATCATTATTATATTTACAACACGTTAGTTTTGCCTAAGCACCAATTCGCATTGAAAGCAACAGCAGATTTTGAAATCGATGACAAATTAATTGATTTAGATTTTGTTAGCACATTTACACACCCTATCAAATCAAAAATTTCTTACAAATATAAAGATACAATTGATCTATTTTTTAACACGGAAGTTACAGGTGAATATATAACTTTAGTAACCAAATTCCAACCTCTTGCAGGATTACATGGAAATCTATCATCATCATTTAAAGGCTTTGAAACATGCAACTTAATAGTCAATTTTAATAACAAAACTAAAATATTAAACATAATTTTTTCGAAAGAAAATTTAACATTTAAAATTAACGGCTCTGTTTACAAACAGGTTAATAATAACAACTATGAATTGGATATGAAATTGGAGCATCCAAACGGTGATTTGAATTTGGCTAAAGCTTACCTTATTTTGAAAAATGAAACATTAAATGCAAGTCTTATTATACATGACATATTTATTAATGTAGGATTGTATGATGATATATACAATATTAATTTACAAACTCCTTACTACTACGCAAGGGATGTAAATTTGAAAGGTATTTATTCAAATGATGTTGATGTATATACTTTAGAAACCAACGGCAATTGGAATGATGTGAAAGTTGATTTAAATGGATTGTTCCAATTGGAACGATACAATGTTTCTATAAATTTATTAGGAAAAGTTGGCAATGATTATAAAGCCTCAATAAAATTTATTTATTTAAAACGCTCCAAAGATGTACCTTCAACAACAATGGAGTTTGTTGGATATTTTCCAAATGAGGAATCTAACGCTAATATCAAATTTGAATCACAGCATAATATTGCAAATATCAATGTAAAAACACCATTTAAATTATCAACTTTAAACGTACGTACTTATTTTAAAAAATATGAAAAAATTGATATTGACATCGTAGGTGATGTGGATAAAAAAAGATTTGTTTTTCACAATGTTGCAAGCATGAATTCAACAAATATAGATACAAATATGCAAATAGCAATACCGCATTTAAATAAAAACTGGTTTTTATTACTAAATTCAGATTATGAAACGGGTTTGTTAAATATTTACCAAAAATCGGAGATATCCTTTAATAATATCACTTTAAATTACCAAAATATAAACAGCAAATTTTTAACTGATTTTATTTTAATTAGCAACATATACAATGTTACTCATAATTTTGCTTTACTTTATAAAAACGAGCCTTCAATTGAATACGGAGTTATTTTTGATGATCACAAAATTATAGAAATGGTAACTACAAATAAAACCCATGCAATTTTCAATTTAAATGCGGTCATACCTTATCTAAACATCTATAATATGGGCATTAATACAACAAAATATAAACATAATCAAATTACATCAAATTTAGTTTACAACCACTATTACATCAGCCAAAAAGTTGAATATAAAATGATGCATTATATTAGAACAGATTGCAAATTTAAAGTTCCATATCTATTAAGAGATAATTATTTTTATAAATCAATTTGGAACAAAACCAAAGATGGATTTATTATCAATATTTTGGAAATGAATCAAGCTAACAATATCACAGCAATTTATACTAACAATGATAATATTTTCAATACTGAATTAATTATTGATCAAAATATTGCTGAAATATTTTTGGCTAAAAATTTGGAAAAAATTCAAGCCAAAATTACAAACATTTTTACATTGCTTTTAGAAAATGGTGATAAAAATAAATTTTTAGCTAGCATATATCATCCTAAAGCTAATCACACGTTAGAATTAGAATTTTCAAATAATTCGCTACTGATAAAATTGGAAAGTCCCAGTTTGGAGCAACAGCAAGTGCAAATAATTTTGAACACCTTTACTGCAACAGCAACGAAAAAATTCAATTTTTTTTACAATGAACGTAACAAAATTATTTATCAGGGCTCAATATATGTTGAAGAATTGATTAAAAGTAAATATGTAATGCAGGCCATTTTGTCTAAACAAAAACATCAATTTTTAAACATAGAGGCTTTAATAAGTGAAAACACTGTCATCGATATTAATATGAATGTAGAAGCATTCAATTTTACCCATAAAGCTGATTTGAAAATCCACGCACAACACCCTTACATTGCAAAAATCGACCTTAAATCGCCATATATTGACAATAACAGATTTACAATTGACATTGAAATAACAACTTTAAAAACTACAACATTATTAATTGCTTCAGGTAATTTGGAATTAGGTAACTACATATTTTTGGAAAGTTTTTTTGATAACAATTTTATTTTCATATCCCTATTGTCTCCAAATTATGAACATCTAAAATTATTAAATTTAAGTTCAAATTGGGACTTTACAGATAACAATACTTTACATCTAGATTTTAAAACAATTTCTGATATAGTAGGAGATATTTTAGTGCAAACTGAATTTTTATTAAAGCAAGATTTGTTGAACATAGAAACTCATTTCAAAATTCCTTTCCTTAAATCATTTGAAACTTTTGATGGAGTTATTTACATTCCTAAAGAATTTAGACCTAAAGTTGAGTTTGTTTTACCTGGTGAAGCTAAATATTCATTAATTTTTGATCACAATATCTTAAACCAATTGGGATACGTACTTGCAGAATACCAATACAATGAATATTATTTTAAATATTTGTTAAATTACAATTTGATCAAATACTCACTGGTTACTAACTTGGTAATACCCCATGATCAATATAGGTATATTGCTTTGATTATTAACAATCCGCATTTTGAAATCCAATATAACAACCGCAAATATACTTTTGATTATAATTACATTAACAATAATGAGCGGAAATTGTTGGAAGCAACTTTAGCAACACCATATCAGCACCTTGCTAAATATGCAATCAATTTAGAGTACTCAACCAAACTAACCAACGTAATCAAATTTCTACTAATCCATCCCGACCTCAAAAGGCCAATAGGCATAAATTTTGAAGTAACTTATATAAATACAATGACTTTGAAATTAATATATCAAATGTATTCTCCTTACCCAATCAATGGATTTGATTTTGCAGAAATCCACTTACTACACGAACTTAACCACATTAGCAATATGTACTCGCTTGAATGTAAAATCGAAACCAATAACCATTCAATACACCTAAATTTGGGTGGAATTAAAACGGACCATTGCAAAAAAATCACCCTTGAAACTTCTTATAATAACAAATCAATTTTCACCCATTTTGATTTGATTGGAAACATCAAAGAAAAAATGCAGCTATATTTTGATTACAAAATTAAACCAACGCAAAATTTTAAACTATCATTCAATTCATCTACCAATTTTGCGGCACAAAATCACAATGATGAAGCTTTAATAATCTTCAATAATCTCGAGTATGTTAACAGTAAACTAAAAATTGAAAATAAGAATTTAGAATTGATTTTAAAAAACATTTGGCAACCATTTTCAATCAATTACAAATACATCCGAGACAATACTTTTGATGTTTGCGCCAAAATATGTTACAACCTAAATCAACCAAAATCATCAACACTAGGTGCTTATTTATATTTAGGAAATACACTATCAACAGGCGTATACTTACCTAACCAAACATACACAGCTGACTTACAATTCCAAAAAAATGCAACAGGCGAGTTTTACCAATTGAAAATTGCACTCAACAACAAACTGATAATAGCAACCGAATCATACCAAAACATAACAACACCTGAGTCAATAAAAATACAATCAAATGTAAAACTCCAACTACCTTTAAGAACCTTTCAACTTTTCCAAAATTTTGAATCAAAACTCATCTCACCAGAAATCAATTCAACTATGCAAATTAAATGGGGCAATTTAGCTCAATCTGAATTATTCTTGAAAAATCAAATACTACCGGGCAAACTAATTTCATCTATACATACAGCGGCATTGCAACACCCATTAATATTAACAATAGACATGTCCAAATTTGGAGCTATACCATCTGAATTTAAAGCTGCATTCCAATATTCAAACAATACAAATAAATTAATACAATTTGAAATGTATTACAATCGCATTCAATTGGCCGGAATTTTTGCCACTCAACGTAATTTTATTGTTAAACATCCAATTTCCAAAATCAACTATGAGTTATATTTCAATGCCCACAGAAGGCATGCATTTTCCAACGGAAGTTTAATATTGAAATATTTAAATTATGACAATCTATCTGAATCTATACAAGCATCAGTAAAAGTCGATCATGATAAATTTGGAATATTAGGAGAAGTTGTGACAAGCAAAAACAATTTCAATTTCAACGCAGCATCAACTTCAAGTGATGATAGCATTGGGTTCTTGATTAAGACCAAAGTCAATGATAAAGATCCTCTACATTTAGGTTGTGACTATAATTTCAAACAAACATGCCCAGCTCTAAATTTGGAAGCTTCGTATGGTGATAGTCGAAAATATATTTTTTACGCTGGTTTACCAAATGATAAGGAAATTACAGCCAAAACATGGCATGAATTGTATGGAAAGCAATCTCTAGATACACTACTAACAATGCGATTAAACACATCCCAATTGTTATGGATTAAATTGTTATGGAAAAATGAAATTTACATGCAGTTTCATAAAGCTATTTTTGAAGAATATAATGATTTGAGGTTTGTCATCGAAGCCAGCGGCAAAGAACTTATTGATGTAATTGATGATGATATCGGAAAGCAGTTTATTGAAGATATGCGCAATATTAAACAAAGCCTTATTGCTTATGGATCTGAAGAAAAGAAAAACTTAATTGACGACTTCAAAGACTACAAGCTGTCTTGTTCTAATTCAAGTTGCAGTTTCATTTTCCATCCTGAAATTGAGTAAGTATTTACCATATCATTAGGATGGTTTTGTCCATACAATTTATTAAGTTTTTAGCACCAAAATATTTCTTAAAGAACAATGCACTTAATAATGATTGTCGCTGGTCAAAATTTAAGTTGTCTGGTATACTGTTTTTAAATAAATATTTTTTGTGGTAAAAACTTTGAAAATGGTTTTATTTGTTATTTACCATATAATTTCACACTGCCAGTATTAGATGCTTATTTTGAATAATATATTATGTAAATTATTACAACTATGTTAATTATTTATACTTTATAATAATTAATTGAAAAATGTTGGCAATAGCACAATTTGTTTTGCTTATAAGTACATATTTTTATATTAATATTATATTTTCAGAGAACTATTTAACTACGTACTAATTCCATTGGAAAAATATTTACATTTTGTATATAATACGTTTGACAGTGCATTTTCAAATATATTTAGTTCGATTCAATACACATTAGATGTAATCAACGTGCAATTGCAGAAAGCTTTGAAGGATATCAAGAATATAAAAAGTATTAAAATTAACGCCAAAGATATTCTTCGTAAGGGTATAAGTGATGCCAGAAAGTCGTTGAAAGAAATGGAAACCATTGTTATTAAATTGTTGGACGATTTTGATAAATATGTTGGATATTTAAAATTGCAAGTGGAAAACTTGTTTGAACCGTTTTTGAATTTGTTGGACGATTTGGTTGCTTACGTAGAGCAAAGATTGGCAATTTTGCAGATTGCTATAATGAGTAAGTACTTTTATTATATATATATATTATAATGTTTGACAAATATTAAAAAAAATTAAAAATGCTTGCAAAATATATAATTTTTTAAAAATATATCACAAAATCATCCAAAATATTGTAAAAATGTCGAGAAATAATAATAATTAGTAATATTAAAAAGAATCACATAATGTAACAAATTTTGCATTTTGAATCACGAAAATTTGTTTCTTTTTTTTAGTGTTTATAGAAAACTTTTATCCTTAATAGTTTAATCCTATAATCCAAAAAGGTTGGAAGAATCGCAAATAGATTTAATAACAAGTATTAAATATACAATTAAATAATAAATAAATAAATAATAAACAAGTACTGAAAATTGTATATGCCAAAATATATGCTTTATAGGTGTTCAGAAATATCACCAAATGTTGAAATTGCCACAAAACAAAATAAAATTTCAAAATGGTGGTAAAACCTCGAAATTATCAAACAACCTTGCACAATATATATCACGAAATTTTGTGAGAGAGTTTACAAAAAAATTGTATAATATTCAGAAATATTATAAAACTACACATATATCACAAATGCTGTAAGATATCAAAAATTAAAAATTTTTGAATCATCAAAACAAGTCATAAAATCTCAAAAGATAAGTACAGGATGGCCAAATTTGGACGTTACTATAGGTTATCTCGAAAACTAAAAATGCTAGATAAATTCTGATAAGGTTTTATCGTGCTAATTTCTGAGACGACTTTAATGGTAGTAAACAGATTTTTCTATAATATTTAGTTTTTAAGGTAAACGTGATTTTTCAAAATTGCTCTTTTGCTATAATGGTCTCTATTTGGTTTATTTCTTAAGTTATGGAAACAGGACTAACACATCTTATGGACTCTTTTTACGTAAAATCCAGTGGTGTAGTCAGTTTTTTTTTGCTTTAATTTTGGAGATATTTGATAAACTTTTTTTTAAATGAAAAGTGTTTTTTATAAGTTTTTTTAGCAGTTTTTTGTTAATTTGTAAGATTTTAATTTTATTATTGACCAAAAATGTAATTATCCGATTTTGTTAACAAAAAGCCCAATAAACTATATATTATTGAAATCAGGATAAAACTCTACTTTTTATAAAAATATAACGCACTATAATTTCTATTTGAAAAAGAAAAGTTGATCAAATATTTCAAAAATGTAAAGTAAAAAAAAAAAAAATACTGGCTACGCCACTGGATTTTACGTAAACAAGTGCCCATAAGATGTGTTAATTTTGTTTCCATAACTTAGGAAATAAACCAAATAGAAGCCATAACGGCTAATTTCGAAAAATCAGGTTTTCCTTAAAAACTAAAAATAATAGAAAAATCTGTTTACTACCATCTCAGAAAATTAGCTCGAGACAACTTTATCAGAATTCATCTAGCATTTTTAGTTTCCAAGCCTATAGTAACGTCAAAATTTGACCATCCTGTACAAAAATCATTATTAAAAGTCTGCAAAATGTTGTGAGAAACAAATTTTGAAAGCGTTTAAAGGTTTCAAAAACTTATTATTATTATAACTAACGCATACAGGTATCATTTTTAATTCATTTGCTTTGATTTATTAGATATTCTATCTAAACATCCAATTATAATAACCAGAGATTTTATATTCTGGGTGCTGTTACATTGGTACATTTCGCGTTTTTTGTCTTGTTTTTTTGTTAATATTTGTTTGTGCGGGGTCGGATATTTAATAATGTGAATTTCTTTCACTCTCCATCCAGAAGATACAGATCAGGTTTGATGGCAGATAGTCTTTTAGTGGCTGAGAATGCAAAATTTCGTAATATTTTATAATTTATCATACCCCTAGTAATGTCTTAAGAGGTAGCATAGTACTTTTAAAGCATTGTTGTGTTTATACAAGTATTGGCTCTTGGCATAAACAGCACAAGCAGCGAGTAGGTGTATTATTGTTTCTTGGTGCAAGTGGAAAGCTCTACACATAGAGTTAATACCTGCAAAAGAGCACAATAAAGCATCGCGGGAATCGGTTATCTAAATAAAAAAAAAGATAAATTTCTGACTATAGCAACCTTGAGCAATTATCTACGATATAAAATAAAACACTGTTGAAAAGAAAAGTATGTGGTAGAATTGCTCAACGTTACTACTGTCCAACGTTAAATATGTGAAAATAATTAATTATAAGATAATTAATTATATAATATTTTTTGTATTTTTTTTAATTACATCATTCAAAAAGTTTCTTATTGACTTTAATTATTTATTAATTTATTTTACATTTTTGTGTATCCCCTTTGCTTTTCATTAAGGGATAAGTTATTTAATTAATAATAAAGCAATTCTATTGTAGATATTTAAAAAATGTTGAAAAAAGGTACATGGTATATTATTGTAATATATATATACACAAACTAACGGCGATATAAAAATAGATAAGAATTTAATGGGAATATTTTCTCGACAGGGTCGAAAAAATCAGTCTCACAAAAAATGTGACATCAAAGTTGTAGGCCCGTAACTTTTATTTTAACATTTTTTAATAACTACAATAAAGTAGCTTTTATTATTTATTAAATAAGTCACCCCTTAATAAAAAGCAAAAAGAATAAACAAAAAAGGCAAAATAAATCAATAAACAATTAAAAACAATAAAAACATTTCTTTCAATGATCAATTATGTCATTTCTAAAGTTTCAAAAAATCAAATTTATCCCTTAACTAGGATATTTTAGAAACGAGGTTGCCTATGGCCCCTTCTGTGGTGCGTAGTTTTTGTGCCACAACATTTCTTTTCATACACAACTTGTAGAAAATTGTAGCCCCTAAAACTTTTGTTTAAAGATTTTTTTCATAATTATTAAGCAGATAAAATATATTTAAAAAACTACCACCTAAAAATCGCATTTTTTTGCTTGTAGCACATTTCATTGCAAAGTTATATAAAAAAGTTTCATATAAAAGTTATTTCAAATATTTTTCTGTACATTAAGAGATATAAAAAATCGACCTTATCTGGTAACGCACAAGTAAATTTTGGTAGATTTGTGCAATTCGGGGCTGAAGGAGAACTTTTAAACAAACGATCAAAAAATTGGCCTGCTAATACATTTTGTAATTTCAAATTCTCCATTGACTGGTCTAAGTCTGTCATGTAGATTTTCTATGTTAACTAGACCTCCTCCTCCTTCACTTCTGGACAAATATATTCTGTCCGTAGGTGAATTTGGATGTAGGCTTTGTTTTAAATGCATAATTTTTCTAGTTATAGAACTTATCTTTCTTAGTTCTTCGCGGTTCCACTTTTCGCTACCAAACGTGTGTGATACAATTATTTTACCACACAGTGGCTTTATCAGACAGATTATAAAAATTATTAAATTAAAATTAAAATCTATATAATAAAATTTGTATTCTGTCGTTTAAAGTCATTTCGAACCTTAGGTCCAAGAGAGATGGGAAAGACTTGAAAAGAAAGGACTTTTTTGTGTTAAACATACAGTGTGTTTTTTCAAAAATATCCAACCTGGATATCTCAGAAAATCGAGAGAAAAGAAAAAAAACCTTAAACATGTTAATTTCTATTTCAAAGGAGACATACATCTTTTGACATACATTTGACATGTCTTTCTTCTTCCCCGCAACATGCACCTTTCAAAATTTTTAAATGGGATTGGGAACCCTTGTTGTGGCACCTTATTTGAAAGGTTTTTATGTCAGTAATTCAGCGGTGCCAATTTTATTTTTTTAAATGTTTAAATATGCTGCCTGAAATAATTATTTCTTAAAATAATATGAAATGAGCAAAATATTTAAAAACCCCGAAACATGTCAATTTCTATTTTGAAGAGGACTTTGATATACGTTTGACATGTCTGTCATTTTCTTCCTCCTCTTCAATAAGCACCTTTTAACTTTTTTAAACAGAATGACTCACTTGTGACACTTTATTTGAAAGGTTTTTATGTCCAAATTTCGTACATTATTTTTTTTTAATTTTTGGTACATTTTGTTTTTTTTAATAAAAAAAAAAATTTAATTATAATTTTTATTTTTTTTAGTATATGTCTGACACATTTCAACAATATGTCAATTGAAACTCTATTTAATATAAAAATTGACGTGTTTCTGAGTTTTCAAATGTTTTGTTAATTTTATATTAATTTAAAAAAAATCATTGTACTATTTTTAAGAAATATAAAAAAAAAACTTAAAAATGCACAGATAAATTACTGACTTTAAGACCTTTCAAATGAAGTGTAACAAGTAAGTCATTCCGTTTAAAAATTTTGAAAGGTGCGTTTTTATTGGAGGGGAGGGAGAAAGTGACACACATGTCAACAGTATGTCAAAAAAAGACCAATTTAAAATAGAAACTGATATGTTTCAGGGTTTTAAAATGTTTCTCCTATTTCATATTGTTTTGAGAAATAATTAATTCATACTGCATATTTAAACATTAAAAAAAAATTGAGACCGCTGACCTTTCAAATGCGGTGTGACAAATTGGGTCATCCCATTTAAAAATTTGGAAACGTGCTTGTTGATGGGGAAGGATAACGTGACACACATGTCAACTGTATGTCAAAAGATGTTCCCCTCGAAATAGAAATTGACGTTTTCCGCGTTTTTGTGTATTGTCCCGTGTTTTTGAAATATCCAGGGTACTCCAACTATGAAACGTTAGATTTGTTTAAATTAACGTCGAAAGTAATGTTTGGCCATCTGATTGTGTGGCAAAAAGTTTCTTTTACAGAATTAGCATAGTAAAATTTCTTAGATATTTATGATATAAATTTATCAATTGTAAGGCTTCCCTTTCATAAGACTGGCTTAATAGTTAGTAAATATTAAAGTTTAATGTACAATACTATCATTAACATAATCCCGTAATATTCTTTTACAACAAAGTGCAGCAACACGTGACTTTCAGCGAGTCACATCGTTTGTCGGTTTTATGCCCTCGTTGGATCAAAGAAATGTTACTCGGCGTCCGCGGCGATGTTGTAATTTGCAGCTCTCTAAACAAGCTTGTACGTCGAGCGACGTTAATGTATTCCAAAAATGTTATCTAGTGTTGCGACACTTTGTTGCTGTTGGTTGTTTTATGACGATGTTTATTTGATTTTTTTTTAATTTTGGGCCTCAGTAAAAGTGTTTAAAAATTTGTTACAAAAAAAATCGTATCTTGGCCGAATGATGTGAAAATTAGCATAAACATTCAATTTATGCTAACGAATCTGCAATTCTTTTTGATGCTTAGTTTTGGAGTTTTAAGGGTATCTATATTAAAATTGAGAAATTGTTAAAATGGCGAAAACTGAGAATAGTGTATGACTAGTCTTTTTGAAGTAAATAAGCATAATATCAAAGTTTTAACATAAAATAAATATGTATGCATGTTTTCAGATCGGCACATGCTGCGACAGTTCATTTTCATCAATTTGAAAAATTGAAATGTAGTCAGTAAATTAAAAAATTAATATATTTAAAAAAATAGTACGGATCACTTTATTTTAATATATATATATATATATATATATATATATATATATATATATATATATATATATATACCAGATACCACTAAGTCGATCTGATCAATTTAAAAAAAATAAATAGAAAGTAAATTTAAAAAAGAGAATATTTAAAAAAAATTGAAATGAAATAATAAATCAGATTTTCACATTGGTGATGTGACGGTACTCACGATCCAATAAAAAATTGCAAAAACTTGTTAAAACATTGCTTTTATTAAAATACAGACGTTTCTTTTTTTTTCCTGTTCCTTTCTTCAGTGCTGTTAAAATATAGAAAATATAGCAAATATAAATATACAATATGCAGAAATAAAAATCGAAAAAATGTACCATGTAGTGGGTATAGTCGAATACTGCAAATAATAATTTATTTGCAATTTTTGACTTAAATGGAGCCTAAGATTGAATTTTGAATTTATTTGCAATTGTTGACTTAAATGGAGAGTAAGATTGAATTTAGAATTTTGAACTGCATCATTTTGTAAATTTTTAAAGTTTCCAAACAATTAATAACATATGATAGCACATATTGTAAACTTTATTAACAATTTTCAAAAGTATTGACAATCAATGATATTATTTATATTATATTAATTATTTATATAAACATGCATTACACTTCTGTTATTTATTTTTTCTTAGTCTTTATTTTTAAACATTCTTCAATATTTTTCAATATTTTATATCAAAATTTATTTTAAACTAATCTTAATTTAATTATTAATTTCAGATGTCTTGGACAAAATCCAAACATACATATTTAATTTGAGAGAAATCAAAGAAGTACTATTAACTTATTCTACTTACATTAATTGGTTAGAAGAACTACACTTAACGGACTTTTTAGAACCCGTTGGTGATGTAATTGAAGAAATTTTAGAAACAGTAATAACAGACATCAAACGCGTTTTAGAACATTATAGACAATATCTTGACGCATTAAGCGAAGCAATATTTGGAAAATACGATGCCATCAATCAGTTACCTCCAATAACAGAATTTAGAGAATATGTCAATAGATTTTATCAAAAAACAATATGGATTTGGAACTACCACAATATGACCGAAGGCATCAAAACAGCAATATTTAAATTGAGTAGTGATATAGACAACATGCTTTCTATAATTGAGTTGAACGATAGGGGCAATGATTTTGATCTACCATTTGAGCAAACAGATTATATTTTTAGGCCTGAGATTGGTTTAATTGAAATAAGCCAACCTTTGCCTGTTGAATGGGAAGCTTTTAATAAACCACCTGCTTTCCAACAACATCCATTGTACCAAAAAATACAACTTAAAGCAGATCAATTCATTAAAATTTATAAGAATCGATACGATTTTATTGATAATTTTGAAGATTTCTGTAATATTTTTATAGAACCAACGATAATACCTCCTACGTATAATTTTGCTATGCTAATTGGAAATACGCATTATGTAACTTTCAATAATGGATTTTATGATTTCATCAGTAATTGTAGCTATGTACTAGCTGGTGATTTCAAAACAAATTCTTTTACCTTAATTACAAACTATAAAAATGATACTAATGGTTTTAGACGGACTTTAGAAATTGTAGCTCATAATAGCAGCATTGAAATCGATGGAAGCAAGGTCTTGTTTAACAAAGAATCAATTAGTCTTCCGTTAATTTACGAACATTTGCTGATTCTTAAGGAGCATGAAAACATCATTGTTGAAAGTAGCAAAGGTTTAAAAATAGTGTGCAATATACGCTATAACTATTGCACCATAGAACTATCAGGTTGGTTGTTTGGTAAGACTGGTGGTTTGTTAGGGACACTTGATAACGAGTTAAGCTCAGATATGTTTTCGTCCAATGGAACTTTAATTGGAAACATTATTGATTTTGCTTATAGTTGGAAAATTCAAGATACCTGTGTAGTTAGTCAGTATAATAATGATATAAAAAATATGCCAATTCCAAAAACGGTACCAGTGATGTTAATGAATGGACTCTGCACTTTGTATTATAAAAATTTAAATTCGCCACTTGCCGAATGTTTTGATGTCATTGATCCCAAACATTATTTGGATATGTGTACAGAAGGCATGAGCAATGAAGATAAGCCAACACTTTGCACGACAATAGCAGCTTACAGAAACCGATGCAAAAAAGCCAACGTTGTTCTTGACATGACTCCATTGTGTTGTAAGTAGTTTATTAAAATTTATATCAACTTTAATTAAATAAAATTTTATGATTTAGTAAAATGCGACAACATGCCAGCAAAGTCTGAAGGAATTTTTGATGGCCACAATCCAAAATCTATAGATGTAGTTTTCATCACTCAATTGGATTGTTTTAGAGAAACCAATGTTTCCTTACCTTTACTAATGAATCAACAATTAAAACAATCTGGTTATTACGATGTCAGATTTGCTTCAGTTGGTTATGGTGGACGCACTTTAAACAAACCACATGTCTACACCACGTCTGATAATATTTGGACAACTAGTGATCAAATTCAAATAAAATATACTTAGTAAGTAGTTTATAATCAGAGTTGGCAAAAAACAAACAATAAATAAAATTTACACACATGTAACGAATGAAAAAATTTTAAGAAAAAACAATATTTAAAACAAGACTTCATGTTTTGAAGCAGTATAAAAGATTCTGTTGTAAACATGTGATCCCTTTTTAAACTACAAATATTTGCTTTGCTAATAATTATATTTTAGTGGCTATGAAAGATGGAATGGACAAAAGTATAAATCAGTAGATGCAATAAAATATGCATTAAATTTAGATTTTCGACCAGGTATTCCAAAATTATTTATATTATCCCATTGTGAATTTACCAATGAATTAGCTAATTCTCCACAAATTTACAACATGTTGGGTGAAAAGGATGTAACTTTACATCTATTAAAACCCAATGTTTTTGAAAATTATAACCAAGATGTTGTTGGTCTAAATGCTGATAATCTGGTTGTATCAGGAGCTAGAGATATAGTCTATAAAGACGATAAGGTAATCAAATTATTCTTAAAAATAATATTTATTTATTATTTTTTTTTTGTAGATTATTAATACACTAACTGATGTTTTTAGTGGATTAGCTTTAAGTACCAATGGTACAGTTTTTGATTTTGATGGTTTTAACTTGGCACCAAAATGGGGTGGATTTGTAACCAGCACTGCAAGGCGAAGCCCTTGTCAAAAATGCAAATGTGTTGCTGATATTGATGGTGTTGGTAAAGTTGAATGTACGCGGTGTATGAATCCAACAGTAAAACAATTTTTAAATGTATGTACAGTTTGTCAAAATTCATATTATTTTTTATAATTATATTTATTTATTTAAGGAGTATGAGCAAAATCAGAAGAAGAATTTTGGCAGTGCCATTATGGAATAATTTTTACTTATTATTTTAATTAAGACTAATTTATATAAAACAAAACAGGAGACTAATATTTAGGTTTAGAATTTGGATTATAAGTTTATTTCCAAATAATAATTATACTATATTAGCAATCCAGAAGCAAACTGAGTTATGTCACAATTTGAATGATGGTTTTACTTGAATGAACTATGAACCTAAATACATTTACCATAAAGAAAGATAAAACAATTTCTAAAAAAACTAGAAGTTAACATCGATTAAAAAGAACTTTACTCAGTTTACTTGAGGGGTGCTGATTTGTTTTCTTTTATTTCTTTAATTACCAAAACATCTTAATTAATGTTACAAAAACATCAGACACAATATCATCACAATCATACAAACACAAGTTTGAATTTCAACCGCTCTATTACTAAGTTTATAATCATGCAAACACTAATAGTAAATGAAATTTCAAACACCGTTATAAATATGATAAAAATTTGGAGGTAATAATAAATTAGTATATAAATATGCTGATTTTGTTCAAAGTGTTAAAATGAACCAAAATAAACAAACAAGTCCTGATAAACATGGTTTTGGATATGCCATGTTATTTTGTTTTTACCTCGTTTTTATTTTTCAAAAACTCGCAGTCTTTATCATAGTTAACTGATGATTTGTAAAATAAACATTAAGTATTTGACTGTGGATATTAGTGCACACGTTTTTGTTTTCTATGGCTGTTTATTTTAAAGCAGAATTAGCATTCATTGTATCTATGGTGGTAATAATGGCATTGAAAATCAAAGATATTGAAGCTTATCCAAATTGTCAGATTTCTTTATATTGTACATTTGAAAGAATTTAAAAAAAAGCATGATACTACTCTTAGTGCAGAAAAAGAAATTCTAGCACCTATAGATCGTAACCCGGGAGCGAGAATATAAACCAAGGTAGGAATTTGTGCTCCTTTTGTTTGCAGAATTTGTACGTGCAGCTTCTTTATCCGTACCATTTGCAACGTGTGCAGACATTAAATCCACTTGATCATTAAGCACGTATGGTTTTTGATTGGTTACTGGTTTCTAAGCAATGATGCTGAATCCTCCGTTTTCTTGCAAATGTTTTTTACGGATGAAGCCGGGTTTACACTCAATTAATTGTTAATTTGAACAATTTGAATGTTTGGGCCGACAAAAATCAACATGTCTCATTAGAGCATGATGATTTTTGCCGGTCTAATGAAATCTGGACATTAGGCACGTTTTTTATTAAACATTTATTGGTATTGTAGGTGACATGACACTATAAGTCATATGCAGTTAGTTTGGTTGCCTAAACTTTAATTATTTTTTATGCCTCTAATTACAAGTTTAAATGATAATTAATAAATAATTAATTTTAGTAATATGCTTAAAATTGAATTAATATTTAATTGTCAGTTTTATAATTTTGAATTTTTTTTATGATAAAAGTTATATACAAAAAAAAGCAAAAATTAAAATTCTAAGACTGTTGTTTTGTTTGCAATTAAATTATTTATGATTTATTGATATTTAATAATGTAATTTAATTAGTCATAACAACGGAATCAGGGAATAATTAAAAAACATATTAACGCGCTGATAAGTTTTGTATTTTCGTGCTTGCGGAGCTGTGCCCATGCGCAAGAAAGGGTACGAAAAATTTGAATTTAAAACACGAGGTATTAATAATAATAATAATAATAATAATAATAATAATAATAATAATGATAATAATAATGATAATAATATTGATAATAAAAATGATAATAATAATGATAATAGTAATGATAATAATAATGATAATAATAATAAAGAAAATAAAAATTGATAACAATAACTATAATAATGATAATGATAAAAATAATAATGATAATAATAATAATGATTATAATAATGTTAATAATAATGATAATAATAAATATAATAATAATAATGATAAAATTAATAATGATAATAATAATAATGATAATAATAATGATAATAATAATGATAATAATAATGATAATAATAATGATAATAATAATAATTATAATAATAATAATGATAATAATAGTGATAATAGTGATAATAATGATAATAATAATTTAAAAAAATAGTATTGATAATAATAATGATAACAATAATGATAATAATAATAATGAATATAATAATGATAATATTAATGATAACAATAATGATAATAATGATAATGATAAAAATAATAATGATAATAATAATAATGATTATAATATGATAATAATAATGATAATAATAATGATAATAATAATGATAAAATAAAAATGATAATAATAATAATGATAATAATAATGTAAATAATAATGATAATAATAATTATAACAATAATGATAATAATGATAATGATAAAAATAATAATGATAATAATAATAATGATAATAATAAAGATAATAATAATAATAATAATAATAATATTGATAATAATATTGACAATAATAGT
>JARJEC010156252.1:0-20661 GCA_030264575.1 Tachinus sp. AB-2021 | reverse complement strand
CGTGTGTGCGTGTGTGCGTGCATGTGCCTGTGCGTGCGCGTGCGCGTGCGCGTGTGCGTGCGCGTGTGCGTGTGCGTGTGCGTGTGCGTGTGCGTGTGTGTATTTTAATATTTAATAAATTAAATTATTTAATTATGGGCAATTCCATTTTAAAAGAGCCATGGTCAGGGAGTACAGTTACTTTGCAAGATTATTTTAATAGAAGACAAATAGAAAACAATTATCTTTTTACTTTTAATATCAAATTCGAAAAATTTAATATAGCGCATAAAAATTCTAAAAAACGAAATCAAAAATCTGAAAATGCTGTCATTTATTAATAATAATTTATAATAATTTTCTTTGCTGTAGTCGGAAAATTGGAAAAACCAGTTTTTCGAGTTACATGCATATCTAAAAAGCAGTTAATTTTAAATACTTCTTATATAGCTAACTCGACGTATCTATATCTATACAAAAGTAAAAAATAAAATATTGTTTATGTATTTGAGTTTTAAGGGCAAAAATGACTTTCTTTTAACCCTGGATATTTTATATCCATATTTTTCACCATAATGAAAACGTTTTAATTGAATATGAATAGCATAATAGAATTCTGCACAAAATTTGACATTGAAAATCATAGATCCTGTAATTATGTGAGTTGCAAAATAATATAATAAACAAAAAGAATTAAAACAAATCAAAACACACAATGTACACTCATATGATTTATAAAATTTGATTTATTTTAGAGAAAACAGAATACAAAAAGTTTTTTTTTTGTTTTAATAAGTAATTGTACAGGTTGGCCGAATTTGGATGTTATAGCTATAAGCTATCTCGGAAACTAAAAATGCCAGATGAATTTTGATAAAAATGTCTTGATCTAATTTTGCAAGATTTTTCTATAATTTTTAGTTTTCAAGAAAAATTAGATTTTTTGAAATCGGCCGTTTTCTATTATGGCCTCTATTTGGTTTATTTCTTAAGTTATAGACTAACACATCTTATGGACACTTTTTTACGTAGAATTTAAATTTGATTTGATTATTTGATCAACTTTTTTTTTTAAATGGAAATTGTGTCTTATATTTTTGAATCTTTGTCATGCACTCGCATAATTGCTGCGTGTTGATATGTGCATGATTATTTTTAAAGTGCCAAGTTGTGCGCTATATTTACTTAAATTTGTCTCAAATATAAATCTCATGTAAATCAAAAATTTATAATAAAACCAACCCGGCAAAAACTTATAACTGTGAGAGTTGTGCCAATTATAATAAAAATATTTACGTATTTCTAGAAAACTTTCTATCGGGCATAAACGCGTGTATTTACTAAACAAACAAGTAAAGCAAAAGTTACGGAAATAAATAATAAAATTTTAAAAATTGTAATATTAACCTTTCAAATTATTTACATCTTCTTTGCATTAATTACAAATGAACTTTTTAGACTGGAACTATTAACGCCGACTCATGAATGCATCAAAACTAGTTAGTAAGAAGTTTACATAACTAGACGAGCTCATTAGGTAGTTAAATATTTAGTTCTAAGTTCTTAATGTTTGGCCAATTTACAAAATTATTTTATCCATTCTGTTTTCAAATACTAATATTTAAAAAGATTGGGAAACAAATCTTATTTGGTTAAATAGACTTTCTGTAAAAACAGAAAAATAAATAATAACATTATAACAATGTTTATGTACCTTATCAGTAATTTAGTTTGCTATCAAAATGATCATTCTCTTAGATTGATTTATATTTCTTTGACTAAAGATTTTAAAGCATGTAATTATATTACACATTTTTCTTATCATTTATTATCCTTAATTGCGACAGATTTATAAAAAAATGAATAGGGAAGGAATAAAATAAAAAATTTCAAAGATGCAAAAAGCCTCTTTCATTTATAAATATTATTAGAATTGAAATGAGCTGACATTTCTAAATTATGTTATGATAATTCATTCGAAAGTTTTTCATGCCGTTCCCCTAACGGGATGACTTATGAGAACAAATCCCTCGGAATAATACTACATCCCCGTTTCCTAGACGATATCTACAACTTTTTTGCTTGTGTGTGTGTGGATGAGATTGCGGGCAAGGGAGCGCGGATTAGTATCCTGCATTGTTCCCTCCGCAGTCGTACGTTTTCGAACAACTAGCCCGAGATTTATTACGCCAAGGTGCAGGAGTTTAATTAAACAGTGACAGGTCCATTAGGAGGACATCACACATCGGTCAGTTTTCGGATCCTGCGGCTAGTTACGTATTAAGTAATTTTATATGTAGTGTGATTAAAATTCGACATTCTTAAAACCGAAAATGATGAGCTTGTTAGCTCGATCTATCGTTTTGAACAGAAGTTAAAGCTTAGATTTTATCATAATAGACTCTTTAATTTTATTATAGTGTTGTATAATATAACTGGACCGAACAAATTTTTTTATTAGACTAGTGAATACATCGACTAAAAATAAATCTTGATTGAATAAGTATCAATATTGTTATAAAGATCCTTGAATAGGTAAATATTGTTGGTGTAGAAAAATAAAGAGAATAAAAAAAGCTTGAGCCGTAAATCCGACAGAAAGATAGCGCCTAGCACGTGTGCCTTGTTTTGTCGTCTTTTCGCAGTAGCAGAAGATGAACGAACGAGATGAAATCTTGGCGCTCACGTCTCTCTCAACGTCGTCGGCATCCGGCACTCGACGCAGATGACAAACCGTTCCGCTTCCTGGAATATGACGACGCACCCATACATACCGGAGCGTCCTGGCTGGAAGAGACTGCATCCCTTATACATTTTTTTTGCTGGAAAACTTTTGGCGATAATACTCTGCCAGATATATTTGTATTTGTGTGTATGTGTAGTTGTAGTCGTATTCACATCCCCCACACATTCGTTATTGAATCAGTCCACAGCAAGACACCAAAAATGAAATATAACGGTCTTCTTTCTTTTACTTTGTTGCGAATTATACCATTTATATCCACCACTAAATATACGATTATAGCACTACCAGCGCACAACAATATTTCACAATTCACAGAAAAGAAATTAAGAAAAAATTAACAAGTATTAATAAATAAAGTTGATTGCGTGGCGAGTAGCCGCATTTCGCATATTAAACGGTCTAAATTGGTGGGTCGCAAAGAACCGCATAACACGTTCCGGGAATATACGTTGGCAGACATTGAGTTGATTAGGTGCATGTATACACCCACATTGACCCTTGCATCTCTTGTGGTTATCGGTAATAGGTATATCGTAATGACTTACCTATTCGGATCTAGTTCCACGCCAATGTCACTGCAACAAAACAGACATAATGAGAACAATGTTGGATTAATTGTGGCATAATCAAGGCTTTGACTGGACTAATTAGGCGGATATTAGACCGGCGGTATGGTCCTGTGCGTCCATATGAATTTCCGTCAATTGATCGAATAATTACTGGATTACAATCTGCAATGCCTCTTATGATCCAGCTCATATTTCAATAGTTTCTATTCTACCAATTCAAGATTTGATAAATGACATTGCTGTACATAGAGATTCACCACATTAAATTTAAGTTTAAGTTTAATTGAACGGTAACAAACTTACTTCAATCATTTGCAAGAATTTAAAGAAGTTTTAATATTGATTCCTTAATATCGAATATGTTGGTAATGAATAAATGAATATGAACCTTAAAGAAGCTAGATTTTTATTATTCTATTAACTTTTTTTGTTAATCACCTATTAATAGATATTTGATCAACAAGCTTGTTAAAAGACGCAATTAATAATAAGATTATAACTGGTGAGCGCAGCGTCCGTGTTTATTATCGAGTATTTTTTTTGTTGATAGTTTCGCAAAAATATTTAAAAAATTTAAGTTAATTCCTAAATAAAATTTCAAATCTTAACTTAATTTACAATTATCAAAATAGCATTCACGTTACACTTGACGTAAATAATTTAAATTGTGTCAACTTAGTATTGTAAATATTTTTTTAATAATATATTTACAGCTTACTATCCAGCGACACAACAATGATTTTAATGGCCATGCATTAATAGAAACTATTAAAGGTCATATAATAAAATAGCATTAACCATACACTTAACGTAAAATAATTTAAATTTGTCAATTTAATATAACATAATCAAAACTTCGTCAAAATGTTACTCAATGACAAAAACTATTAATGATTGAGTGTACATTAATGCATTTTTTTTAAACAAAAGAATTCATTGATAATGACATTAATAAATGGTCAACGAAAAAATATCTTAATGTATATACAAATTTATGAATAACCTATATTAATTGGTCAAAACTATGTAAACAAAATTATACATACCGGGTGACTTTAGCCATAGGTAAGGCTGTTTTATTTTGTTATTTATAAAGCTAAACAAATGAAATTTATACGAGTGTAAATACATAAGAAATGGAAATTATTGTGATACTTGTGTAGTTGGTATCACTTCATGTTATTTTAGAAGCGACGCCATCTTGTAAATTTTAAATGTAACCATGTTCTTTTTTTGTTATTTTGAATTAGTTTGACAATTTAAATATAAAAACGTATCGATCGTCAATTTTTATAATCATGGCAACACAATAAGGCCAATTGTGACTATTCGACAGAAAATAAGTTTTGTAATGCAATGATAACAAAGACATAACATTTTAACAACAAAAAACTAAGGTAAGTTTCATTGAAACAAAAAAATCACTTTTTCGAGAGGTTTTGTTGATTAAAACTTGTTGAAATATTTATGAAAATGACATTTACTTAATTGATAATAAAATAAAATAAATTTTTGCTTTGATCAACAGAATTAAATCAAGCACTATTTTATGATTATTCAGATTAATGAAGTTATATTGGAGTGTAGAAGCTTGAAGTCCAAATTATCTACACTACACTGTGACGCACCGATGTCACGATGCAATGGTAAATCATATACGACCGATACGACACTGCTGTCAGTAATACAAAATTTGAAATTTTTGTCACTACGGTTAATCTATGGTTAAAATTTTAGCAGGTTTGCTAAACTGTGCTTGCTGCAAATATTATAGCAGTACATACATTCTCACGTTTTGTTAGCTGTCAAATTTTATAGGTAAATATTAATATAATAATAAATAATGTTAATGAAAAAAACATTTATTTTTGTAAATAAAATATTGTACGACACTCTTGTGTGAATGGTCGTCGTCCAGAACTTGCCTTGTACATAATTTACTTTACAAAACTCATTTATAAATTGCTGAAAAAAAGAATTGCTACTTATATTGAAATGTTGCACTATATAGTATTTAGATTTGCAAAATTTGTGAAATATTTAAAGGATTAAGGATATTTTTAAGTAAGTGATAAATACAAATTAGAATAACGCACAGATTTTTTTATGAGAGTCACACGAAAAATCTTTGAAACTATTGATGAGCCAAATAATATATTCTTTTTAAATAAAAATATTTTATTAAAATATATTTTTTAAATATTGAAGCACATGATCTGCTCAGACGACTTACTTGTTCAGCAGAAATGTGATGTTATAATTAACTTGTTAAAACAAAAAAGAACTATATAGTTTTGTACCTGTTTTATATAATGCGGTTAAAAAAAATAGTAGATTTTATAATAGTTATTTGTCTATCAAGGCCAGAAAGTTCTATTTTGCTGGAAAAGTCTGAGAGCTGCGACAAGACCGAGCGAGGTGAGCTTCAGGCCCGAACAGTATTTCGGCCGTGGTGAACACAATATTTTTTAAGCGGCTACAGTTTTACATAGTTTTACATAGGTGTTATGATTTATGTAGCTACAGTGACAGTGCAAACTTTGTAATGTGAAACACTTTCGAGCCGCTATATGCGGCCTGAAAGTGTTTTGCAGTAGGGAACTGTCACTTTTAGTTAGAGTAATTGTAAACACCAACTGTCAGGATTCAACTGCGGCCAGAATCAATGACTTTCCGCCTAAAAAAACATTATTCAATTATCATTACTTTAATTTACATTTCTTGTGCACCGCCAGCCGTAGCCGCTAAGCAAACATTGTAATGCACAATCACTGAATTATAAATTGCAATAAAATGTTGTTTGTCTTCAATTGTGCAACATTTATAATTCTATTCTGTTTATTGTAAATTTTCTTAAATACTCTAAATTTTTTTCGTGGTCTCAGCAGACCACTGAACTAGACCGGGCCCACCTATCACACTTTAATTAAAATGTTTGTTTAGTCATTCTAAAACAAACTTTGTAACATGCAATGGGGCATCGTATTAATACCACATGATACCGTCTCTGGTAAAAGCAACTTCTTTAAACAAAATATAAGACTTAAAGTTAGGATATTTGGCAGTGCTGTTCCAGAAGTCGTAAAAATGCTAGTCCTTGTTCTTGATCTCCTCGTAAGTGATAAACACGCTGATAATAGTAATGATCATCATGTTTTGTTTTAAAGTTTTCTAAACGAAGTTTTAAGATACTTAGAGAAGGGTTGCAATTCTTCTAGTACTAATCCAGGTTTGTCAAGAACGGCATCAACTACTTTTATTATTTGCAGCATTGCATCGTAGCCACTACCAGTATGACGATTATTAATTCCATATTGTCACAGTATTTTTATGTATTGGAAAATTCACGGCANCGTTTATTTTATAGCAATTTTCGTGACTTACTATTAATTTTATGGTCAAAAATTTGACAAAAGCTCAATTTATTGATTGATATCTCTAAAACAAAGGTCGATCGGGAATAGTGTTAATTCGTATTTTTTGTTAAAATTCAATTTTAAACATAAATGTTTATTTTTCGCATTGGAATAATTCACCCTGTAGAACACTCCCAAAAATTCATTTACTAATAATTATTATTATTAATTATTTTATTTATTTATCTTAATTGTCATAATTATCAAAAAGTTTTGTCCTTCTGAACTGTAAAACAAATATGAGTTTATTAAGGGTATTTACATTTTTACACAGTGTTGTAAAGTATGTGATCGAAAGCGGCAAAAACTAAAAAAAATACTGAAGATACAGATATTTAGAAGAAATTTAGTATACCATAAATAAGTTTATATAACAAAATACTACTTTGCATAAAATAGTGCTCGATTTAATTGAAAAAATTAATATTCTAATTCATAAACTGCCATCTGTTGAAAAAAGATAAAACTAGAATTGATTTTATTTTCAATGACAAATTAAGCAATTGTAATTTTATTATAAATATTTCAAAAAGTTTTAATTAATAATACTTCTCGGGCAAAAAGTCACATACAAATTTTACACGTTAAGAATTTTACAGCGCTCCAAAAAGTTATCGCGGTGCAAAATATAACTTATAGCATTTGAATGAAAATAATTATAACTGACAAGTACCAAAAAAAGCAACGACAATGAAATATAATTCTATGCTATTAAGATGCTTTGTACGTCTCTAAATCAAACCGAAAAAATGTATCTTTATTTAAAATGCGTTTATACACGATTTTTATACGTTTCGTTTTATATGACAACTGCAAAATGTTTCAAAATTATCTATTTTGATTTAATTTGTCAGAATTTGAAGAATGTCATTACTCATTAACATTTTTTGATAAATGTATACTGTCACTTGGTAGATTTTTTCTCAATTTGATCAAAATGCAATGCATTACACTTGATGTATAAAAAACATTAAATCAAATGTTATTTTTAAGATTATGATATTTTTTATCTTTTGAATTTTCATAGAAGTCTGTATTTTGACCCCTAACTAGTATTGGTAATTCCAAATTAAATGGAAATTTTAGAAATATTGCAGAACAAATTGCAATATTAGATAAGTATTATTATTTTAAATAAAGTTATTAAATTTGTTAATGTAAAAATACTATCATTGTTTTTCACTGTTTTCTAGTTTGCAAATCTTCTTCTTCTTTTACGAAAGAAATAATTTGTTTATCGCTTTTATTCAGTATTAATTTAATAACAAGGTATTAATTGTTTTGGTTGAAAAGTGAGGAGATTTTGAATAAAAGAATGTCATTGACTAGAATCAAGCAAATAAGGTGTAGATTATAATTTCCAAATGGATTCATATCATGGATTTATATTTTAAAATTTAACTAATGTCTTTTTCTACGGAATTATTTTTATATATTGTTCTATTTATGTCTTTGTAATAATAACATGTACTTACATTTATATTGTATTTTTTCTATAAACCTAAATGCGGTGCAAGCCGCCGAAGATATGTAAAAAAAGGCTGAAAGTTAGTGAAAAAAGTAATATCAAGCTTGAATTATAATAGTATAATTTTTAAATAATTTCACTACTGTTTCCTTATTTCTTGAACATGTCAGAACATTTAGATTCGATGTTCGATTGTATGAAATAAGAAGGTTGTTTTTTGACATATTAGTTATAACAATATCAGTATAATTGTTTAATACATAATACAATTATAATATTTTATTTCATATTGCTTTTAATAATCTTACTCAAGCTTCATTTAGTAATTTAAAAATGTATTCTGCCTTGGCCTATGCTGTCTGCATTTTGTGTCGAGAGTGAGTAATTTTAGACCTGCCCAAACTTAGCGACACCGTCGGAAATTATTAAACATTTGCTCATTTACTTATGGAAATATTTGCATTCGGTCGCATGCCAACGGATTGTAAAGTGTCCCTCCAGTAGTATAGTATATGCTTCTATTACATTTAAAATCCCCCACCATTTTCATCCGCATCCGAAATACGAAATATGTGTAATAAATTAAATGCCGGTCTTCATTTATCCAAAGCAGACTTATAATGCTGACGCAAATCGCATTCAAATTAATGTGCATATGTTATGGATAAATTTAATGAGGAAAACTTTCGCAGAAAGTTACGGTTTTCCTTTATTGCTGCCGGAAAATGTTAGTGCTACCGTTGTAAATGTAACTGCCACAGGTTTTAAATTAAACCTTACGGTTCAACCATTAAAAATATAAATTATACAATGTGGTCTTTATGAAAGACATGAAAGCAATTCGAGTCAATATCAAATTAAAACTTATATTATATATACATTTTGCAACTTGCCCTGTCATCGTCTTGGTAGCATCACATTTTAATATATTTTAAGTTGAGGTGTCAAAGTTACGAATAATCATATATTATAATATATTATTATTTATTTTTCATAATTTATAATAATATGTCTTTTTAATTTGTCTGATTGCTTACGTATTCAATTAATGATTCTGTCGCAATTTGTCTTAAAATAAAGCTCATAAAGCAAGCTACAATCAGCCACTACTATCTCTCGTTTCAGAAGTATCTCCTATACACATTACACATTGAATGTAATAATGTAGCGTCATTAAAGGACCATACAATTTTCCTTCTATGTAATGCTTCTCTTCATAAAGCAAATATATCCGTTTCATGCCAGCAAAATAAGCACTTTGAAGATTTTCATTATCGAACGACGACACAAAGGGAAGACGTATAAATGAATTTTATTTCAAACTAATTGCGATATAAAATAAACTAAATAAAGTGCATTGAATTCAACTTATAAATTTTTAAGTTAATTTCAAAAATGTTAATACCGTTGTATTATGACCTTTATGTTAATTGATTCGCAAATAGCAATGCGATTAAAAAATAAGTAGTCGTCTGGCTGGTGGTGAAAGATGAGTATGACCCATCGACCAAGAACGTCAGAACCGACGTACATATCTAATGTTATCTCATTCTATCATTTTTCATTAAGTTTGTGTACAAGCATAGTATACGAGATCATTATTTCGTGGAAGTGTAAGTCATACTCACCTCTTAGCGAGATGACTATACATGCGTGTTTTATTATTATTTATTTATATTATGAAAAAGTTGTGAATTTCTGGTACAACAATAACGAACTGCAAATTTGGTTTAAGCCTATACTTTTGTTTTCCAACGTGCGTTATTTGCGTTTTTTCGTAATAACCGCAAAACACGCATTTTCCGAAGAAACTAAATATTAACCACTCGCTCTGACTATTGTAAAACAAATATTATTATTTGTTTGATGACCTTTTTATGCTTAATACATCACAAAACCTGCAGATTAAGAAAAAACAAAACATTGATTGGATTTCTTAAAAGATATTAAAAAGGGCGTAAAATAAAGCTTTGCTAAGTCAGTTGCAAATTTTTAGATGTAAACTGAAAGCTGTGTTCCTGTAGCATTTTGTGAGGTTAGGTAAAGTTGAGGCAATCTATATTCATCATTTGAATTAAGTGAAATTACGTAGGTGCATTGATCATGTTCTATGTAGAGGGAAAGAATTGTGTGCATTTGATTGTTGCCGCTTGTAATAATGTAAATTTCAATACGGATATTAAAGATTTTGAGTTTATCTTTGTGATTTTTGCCGGATTGCCGTGATACTGGTTCTCTGTAGGGTATATTTAGAATACTAGGTGCATATCTAAAATCTATATATTCTTTCTGCAAGAAAAGACGTATAACCACCCACGTTGATCTTTTGGTGGCGCATAATATGTAAATCAATTATTCGGTTTATTCCTTTTTTCTATGCAATTTGAAAATCACATAAGTAAACTAAAAACTTTTTTTAAGTCAGAAGAAACTGCATTTGATTGTAGTCAACTTGTAGCAATGTAAAGTTGGATAAATGATTTTTGTATTCTAATTAGTGATTAGTTTTTAGCACAGCAAGTATTGAGGCCAACCAATTTATTATATTTTTTACAGTTTTTATATGTTTAAAATATATAGAGCGTGAGTCGGGAGGAACGAACCAAACACAAGGTGTGTATTATTCACGTGAAAATAATGTTAAAACTCAAATGTTCTTATCTGATTTTAATTTGTTATCAAGTTATAGTACAGAAATACAAATATTTTTTTCTATTATGCCATGGTTGTGGTAAAAATAAGATGCTTTTGTTATTTTGATCTTGCAAAAAATGTTTTTAGCAAAATTCTAAGTACTGCATATTTCCCAATATGTCACAGTCACATTTTATATGGACTTATTTTGGTGGCACTCTGCTATCAGATCCAGAATTTTTAGTCTAAAAGTCTAGTCTAGTACAAAAAAGAGCCGTAAGAATTGTAGGTTATTTAAATTATAGAGACGATTGTATTTCTACTTTCTACAATTTAAACATCGTAACACTGCTCTGTATCAATATATTAGAGCGTTTGAAATTTGTCAAATACTATTTTTTTAGCTAACTAAATGGAAACCCTATTTACAAAAGTAGAACAAGGAATCATATATATCCAAATCGATTTACATTGAGAAAGGCCAAAATGGGTACTAATTACTATGCTATTAAGTTGTATAACGTACTATCAAGCTATTTGGCGTCTTCCATATAACGCTTTTTTATAAAAATGAAAAAGTATCTCATGACAAAAGCATATTACAATTTTGAGGATTATCTTCTTAATGATTTTTAAGATACAACAAAGCAAAAGTATTATATTTAAACAAATATTGTAAATAATATTTATTTACAATTTAAATTTTTAAATGAAGCCTAAATTGAAATTAGAATATTAAATGAGAATATAATAATTAGTATGCCATTACTCCATTTTGAAATAAATGATTCAAAAATTCACCCCAAGAATGGGGAACGAACCCAGAAATTTACGACTTCATGTCCTACATAATATAAACAAATATTATATTTATATTTTGTCTTTTCGGTTAATAGTTTGTGACCATATCTTACGGACTAGTCATTAGCACAATTTTGCTCTTTACTTATTTATGTATTTTTAAACATTTCCTATGATTTTGAATTATTTATTATGTAAGTATTATTATTTATGTTGTAAGTAACTGGTTGAAATTGTACCCATTTATATGCATTTTTATCACAGATATATTTTGTATTACTTACTTGACATGTGTAAATCTATTGATATAACACAAATAAAGATTATTATTATTATTATTATTCCTTATTCCTTATATTATAAATATACACAGTTTTTACTGGAGTAAATTATTATTATTATTATTATTATTATTATTATTAATATTATTAATATTATATAAATTTTAAATATTTTTACATTTGTTTGCTAAAATTGAATTTAAATCAAAATTCGAACTTAAAAAGGAAATTTTTAACTTCTATACTGCAAGTGTTGGAGTTTCTACACAATGAAAATCAAATAAAAATCAATAATGGCATTACTCTCCTGTTAAGAAGCGGAGTTTACACTATATGATTTACTTATAACTTGGCTTATGGTAATTTCAAATATAACACACGTTTAAAATTCGATAGTGCGTTTCTACTACACATGGACGTTGTGTCCACGTGTATTATACACTCGATATGATATTTCAAACGTCTGTGCGATATTTTATTTTAAATTATCATAAGCAAAGTCATAAGTAAATCACATAGTGCAAACCCTGCTTTATAAAAATGCTCCAACATATATATAATTCAATCGTTTCCACAATACATTCTTATTCCATGTCAATAATCACTTTTCATTATGTAATAAAGTTTGATTAAAACAGCATCGTGGATTAATTCTAATGTTAAATTATTAAGTACAAAACTAGATGATCTATTTTTACTACAAAAACAACATCCTTTTCTGCAACAAATCTATAAACAAACAAAAGTAAAACACACAAAAGTTAACGACACTAAACGTAAATATTATCAAAGTAAAATCATAAAATAGGAAAATAAAATTAAATTGAATTAGCAAATCATAAATGAGCTAACTTCAAACCCAAACAATCATAAAAATATTAATTTGAACTTTAATCGAATTCAGGAAGACCCACAAATAATATTCAACATTTTTATTTCTCATTTTAAAAACAAGCCAATTAATTTAACGAAATAATTTCCTAAAGACTATACTGAGTGTCACACAAATACTGTCAGCCAATCGTTTTTCATAAGTCCTTACACCGAAACTGAATTATTACGATAATATCTCTGATTTTATTGCAAAACTTGTTGCCGAAGTAATTGCTAAACCTTTATGTTATTTAGTCAATAAATCATTTGAAACCGGAATATTTCCTATACACGTTAATAGTCAATTATTAACCCAATATTAAAAAAAGTACCCACTCTGTATCAATAACTATCGGCCTATTTCATTGATATCAGTGTTCTTTAAAGTTTTTGAAATATGTATGTTTAAATGACTAACTGACTATATTAATAAATTCAAAATTTTGTCATCAATTCAGCATGGCTTCCGCGGCAAAACATTAGACAATGGCAGTATTGCATGTGTTTTACTCTAGTTTAGTTAATAAACTAGAAATGGATGAATATCTAGTGGGTCTGTTTGAAGATTTGTGTAGCGCTTTTGATTGCATTGATATCGATATACTTTTGAAAAAGATGTATCATTACGGTATACGTGATGTAGCTAATTGGTTTAGATCATATTTAATAAATAGAATACAACGTGTAAAAATCAAACACATACACTTAAACGACATACTTGAATATCTTTCAGGAGAAAAATTTTATTACCATTGGTGCCTCAGTCTTGGGTCCTCTGCTGGTCATTTTATTTTTAATCGATTTCCAGGTATTGTTGGGGTGAAAAAAAGGTGAAATGAGAATATTTGCAAATGATGTTTCTGACGTTATAAGTAACATATCTAGTAAACAATCAGTAACTGGTTCCGAAATAATAAATTAGTTCAAAATCCGTCAAAATCTACCTATACCAGATTTCGTACTAAAAACTGCAAGCAAAATTTAGACTTATAACTAGTAATGAACAACAGTTTGTTATTACACAGTGACCATACAACTTTTCTGGGTTTTAATATAGACAAGTTCTTCGGTTAGAACAAAGTTTCTGCTATCAGATACGGGTGCTACGATCAATACTGACTATTCCGCAATTAAAATGTTTTTATTACGCAACTGTACAATCACGCTTATTATATGGTTTATGTTTTTGTGGTGCTTCTGTTCACTGGCAATATGTCTTCGTCGCGCAAAAGCGTATTATAAGATGTTTATTTGGTACTTCCCCCAAAGCTTCTGCAAGTCTTACTTTAAAAAACTAGATTTACTTTCGCTGCCTTATTTAATAATATACGCTTTTTATTTATACACTTTTAAAAATTTAGAGAAAATTACTAATAAACATGATGCATGTTGGGGAAGCATGCAACAAGAAACAATGAAAATATCTATATAAAATGTTGTCGTCTCAATATTGCAATAAACTTGCCTCACGTGCTAGATCCCTCACTATTTAATAACCTCCCTAAATATATAAAACAAACGACTAATTTATTTGCATTTAAGAACAAATTAAAAATGTTTCTAAAAGAAAAAATGTACTACAATATAAATGATTTTGTGAATTAAGGATACTAATATTATGTAAAAACTGTAATTGAAGCACTTGTATAACTTGTATATCCATTGGATCTTGAGGACTCAATAAATTATTATTATTATTATTATTATTATTATTATTATTATTAATTTTTTTCAATATGGGGAAAATTGTAGCGAACACATCACTTTTATCTCATATGCCAAGTGTATCTGACCATCAGTCCCAGTCCTTTTTTTCTAGAAATGCAACTTCTTACAACTTTGGAAAAAAATTATAACCAAAGCCGAGTATTTACGGTTTTCAAAAACGACCGCTAGTTAACTATTTGCTGTGAAACTATTAAAAAACATTTGAAATATTTTATTTTAATTTTTAAATAAGTAGGTAGGCAATTCGTGGTTTAATTTGTCATATTGATTGATGAGAATGATAAGTATAAAACTTGCTGACGATTTTGTTGCAATTTTAACCAAAGTAATATTTGTTTTTAAATAGGTAATAGCTGCTATCGTTGCATGAATATTAAAAAAAAACATTTTTGTTAGAAGAAATTTTAATAGGTAAATACCACAAAATCATTTGAATCTTTTTTTAAATGACACTTTTAGCATTTATTTGTTGTAAACCGCACCCTGTATAAACAATTTTTAAACAAAATTTGATTATTTAAAAAAAAAAAATTTTAAAAATTGTTCAAATGTTTTTCTAGGGATTTTAATATTTTTACAGTAAATGGTTTACTTTATAAAAAAGTGTTACCCAGTAAAGTAAAAAATGAAATACAAAACAATCTCAAAGAAGTTGAATATATATTATCAATTGATGTAATAATATTAATTGTAGAAAGTTTAGAATAATCACAAACAATATTTGCAAATATATTTTAATACAACTTCCATTTTTCATTGCAAAAATATGCTTTGTAATTATTACTAAACAATTGTCATTTATTTTTAGAATGTATCCTATCAAAAAATATCTCTACTCTAGTGTTTGCAAAAGCTCAGCTTATCTTAATTTTTTTGTCTCAAAAACTAGAATAAAAATCTGTGACTAAAGTTGTTCATACACAGTTAGATTTATTTGTTCTAAACAGAACAAATCGATGAAACCGTACTTATATGGACGAATTTTTATTGTTCCAGCAATGGTTCTTTAAAACGTAAATTGTGTTTTTATTAATGTTTAAATACGTCACAATTAATATAATTATGTCAAATGGTCATGTTTGGTAAATGTACGGTATATAAAATTGTTATTTATTTACAACAAACTTCTTGCCAGAAGAAACTGTTAGTTCTGTCTGATTAAAATAAAACATACAACATTTTTACTTTTCCCTCTATATAGGAAAAAGTATTGGATTCATACCAAAAAATTTAAATCAATTTTTCACTTAAAAAAAATCATTTTAAATTTAATAAGATTAATAAAATGTTGGTTTTGTTTTGGTGGAGGATAGTACAAAAGTATAGGTGGATCTTATCGGTCTGTTCGACATTCTTCGCTTGTCCCGATTTCATTTAATTTTGAATTATATTTTTGTATTTTACGGGTTTTGACATTTGACTTGATACTTATCAATGTTTCCGCATTTGACCATCTCAATAGCGCCATCTATTGGTATTTTATTTTCTCTTGAAGAGAGAAAAGTAATAAATTCGTTTTTTGTATTTTGGATTTTTTTAATGAAACAATAAACAAAATATGATTATATTATATTTTAGAAATTTACAAATTAGTTTATACGAAATTTTGTTATAACTTTCATAGTTTTCTTGTAAATTAACAAAATTCTTCTTTTCGGCATATCTAATGCGTTTTTAGAAGTTAGGTATTAAAATATCAATCTAAACCTAATTTAATTCAATTTCTAGGATTAAATAAATAACATAGAAAGATATTTACACAATTCCATAGCAATTTAACCCTAAAAATTGAATTAAATTAGTTCTCCGTCCAGGAAAAAATAAAAAAAACAATAGATGGCGCTTTTGAGATGGTCAAATACGGAAAACAAAACCTTTGTGATCAGTGTCAGTCAGTGTTAAAACCCGCGAAATACGAAAATATAAATAAAAATTATATAAAATCGGGGCAAGTAAGGTGTGTTGAACAGACCGATCAGATCTACCTTTAATTACTTACATTTATACTATCCTCTACTAACACATGCCAATATCCTACTTATCTTATTAAATTTAAAATTATTCTTGATGTACGTAAAGAACTGATAAATGGAAATAATGGAAATATATTGTTGGGGAATAGGTTTTAGAACGCATTGCGATCTCTAGTTTTTAAAGTACTTGTAAATAAACGCTATACAATTAAAATAATATTAAAAAGAATATATTTTAAAAAATTCTATTACAAAACTGACATTATACTATATATTTGTTTTGTTTATATTAAAGCTATCAACATCTTAATTACGAAAAATCTATAATATGAGTTAAGTATTATTTTCAATCAGTTTATGTATATAGTGTTTGACATACTAATTATCAGTAATATAATTATAAAAAATAAATACTCTGAAGATATTATTTATTATATTGTGATGAATGATTACCTTAGATCCTGCGGTGGTGGCGGAGGCAACAAGAACATACATGGCTCCTCTATAAACGCTTCTTGATACCCTTCTGAATAAATGTCTCCAAGTCCATCTTCCCACATGATGAAACAGTTGTTAGACATTATTTAAGTAAGCCGGATGATCCATACACTAAGAATTTCCTGCACTCAACCATTCCACAACACAAGATAACACAACACTAAAATTTCATAGCACGGACCGCAAAAAAAACACCAAATTGGTTAGACTTCACATAAATTTTGACACATTGAGACGTTCAAGCCAAACAATTATTGTACAAAGCGTCTGTTGCCATGGCCCTAATATATTATTAATTAAATTACATAATAATACATATTCGAGGATCAGTAATCAATAATGGGCAACATGATAGTACAAACAAGCGAGTCAATGGGTAGTTCAAATTGGCAAAAATGGAGGCAACATATTTGAGAGTTTGCTATATATCCTCCAAGCCCCGAACTTCAAAAATCTACAAAGATTTTTTCGTTCATCACGAGGTAAGGGCGATTTTTTATCTATTGGCTGCAATTGGCTACATTTTTATTTTTTTAAATTTTTGTGTAAATATTTGAAAATTTTTTATCTACACCATTTCTTTATAACAATTATGGCATTTCAAGAAAAGCTGCTACAAGCCAAAAATTGGCCTATTTTAATATCTTCTATCAGCTTTTTCTATAATGGTTACGAAAATTCTTCTTTTAACTATTATAGAAAATGTTGAAAACTACACTCTTGAATACGCCTCTTTTTTACTTGTAGTTTTTCACTTGTAGATTTATGAAAAAAGTTTTAGATAAAATCAATTATCCAATCGGATATTCGGATAATTGATTTTAAACTTTTTATTTAATTGATTTTATGGCCATATAGGCGTTGTGAGAATGGTTGCCTGTAAATTATATTGGCTTTTCTAGACAGTTAGCTTAGTATCCTTTAACGGTTACTGTATTAAGTTTGTAAAATTATATATACACTTTGTTTTATTTAAAAAAAAGGCATGTATAGGACTTGTTTAGTTTGCTAAAATAAACTAAATAAACTAATGAGCGTTTAACATATATTTAATTATGATAAAAATACAACTCTTTTTAAAATGTGTCTACTAGGCAAAGCAAGCAGTATTTATTAATATTCTTTACTAATTCAGATAAATTTGAAAGTATAGTTACTGTTATAGAATCAGAAAACAAAAGTACTGTCGCTAATACATATTGTATAAAATTGCTTTTATATTTGTAAATTTCATAACAATATTGTATGTATTCCGGTTGCTATTGAGATTTTATTGATGATGCATTTGAAAATTAAAATGCTTACATATTAGAGCATCTCGCGTGAGTGTCATTGATTTTGTTATCGATATGTGATAATTGAATCTATTAACGCGATTCAATTTCAAAATGGAGGGGACTAAACAAGTACAAGTTCCGACACTTAATATTAATGTGTAATGCATGTCGCTGTTAATTCTCTAACACCTTTGTGTCTCACGTTTCGAGTTTGATTAATTAGAGTGTAAGTGCCAAATGTTGCTTCCGAGTGGCCACTGGAACACATTGAATTAAATCAAATTTTAGTTTTATCTGGCAATCGAGATATTTATACTCTTATAATAGATAGCTACGATGTACAATTTAAATTATTAAATTAAGTTTTGTAAAACAATTTATTAATATTATATACGCATGTTTGTATCATTTTTAAATTTAATATTATTATATAAAATTTGTTTTATGATTTAAATAAGACAATTTCCGTTTTAATTAAATGAATGTAGATTTTATGAAACTAATAAATTATTTACGTAAATTTACAGAGTTTCATTATTGTTACATTATCTTATTTGTATCTGTAGTTTTGGAACAATAAAGAATAAAACCTATTAGATTTTAAAAAAATATGATTTCCTAAGCACAAAACAGCTGAAGATGTTAGGTGAAGAATTTGAATTATTGTAATAACTGCGGTTATGCGAATTTTAGAAGCTGATGAAATGAAAGTGCACGTACATAGAGATAAATTGGAAATGATGTAAAAGTATAAGTACCATAGTACAAAAGTTACAGATAATTGAATAAGGGAGAAAGAAATAAAATAATAGAAGTGGAAAAGAAGGTTATAGCTGAAAGATGAAGATCCTGAGTAGCAAATTAGATATAAATTGTGAAAAAAGATTGTAAACAATTTGTTCAGGATATTTTTCAATACAAATATGAAACTTGGATGTGGATAATAATATTTGATCAGTTTACCTGGCTATTTTAAAAACCCTGAAAGCCACCAAAAGTTTATTGTGCGTCACGAAATAAGAGCGATCTTTTATATCTTAGCTGTTATTTGTTGGATTTCTATTTTTTTGTGTACAGAAAAATAATTTAGGTTATAAAAAGAAAGACAAGCTGGAAGTTGTGCAGAATGTGAAACAAAATAAAAGACAAGATGACTGTCTGTGTTTATGTTTTAATCAAATTCGAAAAGTATAGTGTAGTGTAATAGATGATGAAAGAACAAAGAACCAAAAAAGCTAGAGCAGGGGAACATCTTCTGGAGCCAGTGTAACAAGTTACCTTGCCTGTGTTGTTGTACAAATTAGTTGTTTCTTACTTGTAAATAAGTCAATAACTACATTATATCAAAATAATAAAAATTGTATAAATTTCGATAAATGACAAAAATCGTACAAACTTTGCTTTATTTATATATATATATATATATATATATATATATATATATATATATATTATTGATATTATATGAGTTTTGGCATAATTTTGGTAGCCAAAAAAGGTAATAAATTACTCGGAACGTCGTGCGTACATAAACATCATTGGTAGAAATTAAAGGCCTAGGCTTCGTCCTATAATAATCTTTCTCAAATGTTATATGTACTTACGTTGTATTAATTGAAAATATGTTTCAATAAGTACAGTTAAATACAATCAAAAATAATAATTATAATAGTTTTCTTTTTAAATATTGTACGAGCTTTACTTTGCCAACGTTAACTGTTTTCAGATACGGAGATTTAATAAACTGATGTACTTGTACACAAGTGAAAAACAAAAGATTTTATTGTGATGGAGAGATTTTAATAGCACCAATACGGAATTCCAAACCATCCCGGCGGATTGGAGCATTGTTTCTTGCTCTAAATTTAGAATAGAAAGGTGTGTTACATTAAACGCAAAGCTTTATAATACAAAAAAAAAGAATTATAAGATAGAACATTTTTAAAAGCAAAATAGATTAATCAAAATTTTAGAAACAAAGTATAACGTTAATAACATTATAATGCAAATAACTTCTTGGATATTGAACATTGAAACTAAAGTTGTGCTAACAAAGTTTACCATCTAAATTATAAATAAACCAAATAACTATCAAATAAACATTTTTCTTAAATAAAAGAAATATAAAAATAAACACCAAAGGTTATAATGGAAAACATGTTTTTATTCAGTAGGTAAAATTAAAATACCAGGATAAAACCAATTTGTTGACGTAATGAAATATGAAGCGTGTATAGCAGATACATAACCAGATACCTGACATATTGTGATCAAATAATTAAATTATGTATTCTATAGTAAAATTGATAAGGAATAAGATTGTTCGATTTTCATGAGCATAAATCCAGATTTGATGCTTTTATTGGTGATTTACATTTAACTTTAGACGCAAAAGCTGAAATTTAAATTTGTTTTTCT
>JARJEC010156218.1:0-22636 GCA_030264575.1 Tachinus sp. AB-2021 | reverse complement strand
TGACTAGAAGCAAGAAGGAGAGAGAAAAATAGAGAAGAATAGAAAAAGCAAATAAACAAGATAAAATAAAAACTAGCATGGAAAAGAAAAATGTTGACACCCGCTAGGTACCAAAGATGGAAAAAGATAATATTAATAATAATTTGAAGTGATAGCTAAAACTGGGGTTTATAAGAAAAGTTCGTACGTTTTTTTGTCAATTATCGGAATTTATACAATTTTTATTATTTTGATATTATGTAATTATTTACTTATTTACAAGTAACTAACAAATAATATATTCAACAAAACATTGCAAGGTAACTTACTGGCTCCAGAAGGTGACTGGCTTGTCTACACGTCTCACTAACCATATCATCAATTATTATGACATTTCATTATATTCCTAGGAATGTAAGTAAATTACTTACGTTCCGTTGTCAAGGTGAATACGTAAGGTACCAAACCTTATGCACCACTTACAATGCAAGTTACTATGGTACTTACGTTGTTGGTAGCGGAAAAAATACAATAATTATTCTAGTCATAGCCCAAAATTTACCAATATCAAAATGTTATGATCAAACTATGTAAATATTAAATTTATAGGCTATTATTTTTAATAATCCTTAACTTTAAAGTTGCCACGAGTGTAATTGCGTAGCCTCAATATTGAACTTATTGGCATAAAGTTGGTGTTGTAAGTAGTTGTAAAATTAGGTAATGTTAACGACATTAACTACTTTTTATTTGCATTGTATAACATTTTACTAGAAATGTAAAATACAATAATTATTAATTCATTACATTATTTATTCTTCACATTTCTTTATATTTTATAATTTGCATTTTACAATTTTTTTCTTGTTTTTTTGTATATTGTTTTAATAGTATTTGCTACAAAGTTTTTTGTCTCAAAATCTTGCACCACGCCATAAAAATTATATTAGCATATTGCATAATTTTTTATTAATAATTTAGTTAATCGAATGTGGTATTAAAAGAAAATTTAGTTGTACAGTGTCATACAAGCTTTAGAAATTCATTGCTGACTCATGCGATAAAACGATTATAAAATTCATAAAGCACTAACTTCAATTTTGTTATATCGATATTTCTTTAATGTTCAGAGTTGATTTTAATATAGAGTAGAAAAACTGCTTTATTTATATTTTCTTCAAAATATGCTACAAAAATATATTCACTTACTTTTGATATGTTTTTGTGTACCAATCCATCTTTGAACTAAAATAATATTTATTTGCAATTTTTAAATTATGTAATCTAAACGTCGTGAGTTTGATCCCCACCCGAAATAATTTATTAAACATTTATTTCGACATGGAGTAATGGCATGATAATTATTTATTAATTATAATATTCTAATTTCTAATAATAACTGAAAATATCAATATTTGTTTAATTTTAATTTTATTGGTAATACAACGAGAGTATTGATGATTATTATTGCATTTTAAATTCGATTTTGAAAGAGCGCTTGTGTGGTTTCCAAACAACATAATTTATATAGAAAATGAAAACATATTTGCGATAAAGATTAAAATACACAGATTGTAATTGTCGAGATTATTTCATGAAAAGAAATCTAAATACTATAAACTTTTATTTATTATAAACACTAATTTTAAAATTATATTTTACTCACAACGCCCGATTACATTTTCAGTAAATATATATATATCATCATATACTTTACCGGCCAAAACACATATTAATTGTCATTTATTAGTTCGCTTGTATAAGCCTGACTAAGCCAATCAAAAGCTTACATTTAATTTACTTTTTACTCTAATTTAAATGTAAGCTTTTTTTCGTAGTAATAAAGTAACTCTGCAATAGAATAAATGTTTTTTCCAAAACCGGTTAATAACGTAGGCTCTGAGCACTTCAATTGAAGTAAGAAAGTTCACTTTTCTCTCCTAGGGTCAAATGTAAATCACGTAATTTTTATGACATTTGAGAAGATGCGTTTGAAGTTTCTCAAGTATCAAAATAAAAGTCGCATAATTTGTCTGTCAGAAATATAATTCTTTTTTTTTCCTTTTTTACAACAAAATTCTGCCAGTTGTAAAAAAATATTATTCAAACCTTACTAAAAAAATGTTTCTCTGTTTGTAAACTACCCGCAGTCTGCAAGAGAGCATTTTCTTACCTGGGTTTGAAATATACTATTTTCTACTCCTTTCTATATATTGCCACTATTATTCATACTTAACTGAATAGATATTTATGATATATCCACTCTTGCGTGGATATGAAATTTGTTACCAACCACATAAAACAAAAAATTGCAAATCACAATGCTATAAAATAAAATATAAAGATAAAGCATGTACATTTGATACAAAATCAAAAAATCCAGAATATTAAACATAATTATGTATAAATATAAATATTGTAGGAATGACTGATATGTGCACTTGTGCTAAACTTCAAATTTCGTCGTTCTTCAAACTCATCCACGTGCGATATGGACATATGATCCACTCTTGTTGTACAAAAGACTATTTACTGTTATCAGTAAAAAATAATAATTTTTCACGGTTACCAAATAATTTTTTTTATTGATATACTATGTAAATAGTACAATTATATATGCATGTATCTATAATATTATATGATAATATATATTATAGAATTACTTAAACTACGAGAATTACTTAATTATGATTTATTAATTTTAATTTTATATAAACATTGCATGTAACGTCACATCTTACATGATAATCTATATTATATTTATTTTATATGTAAATATGGTTGCATACATTATATTCATATTATTAAATATATAAAATTAAGAACTAATAGATGGCGCTTTTGTCTTTTATCAGTTATTTTTATAACCAAAAAGGTCAATACAAGACAGTTCTGTCACCAGGAATTATGTAAAAGGTTATAATTTTGACAATAAACCTTTCGCTTTTGATGTAATTTAATACCTGATCAGCAACTTTCCTCATTTTTACCTATAAAAACTATATCACTAGGAGTGAACACGAATTTAGCGTTTTGCCCAATTTAGCCGCATCCGCTTGCGCCTCGACAGCAATCGTGGGCTCAACATAAAATGAAGTTGTTCAACACCTAGTAATATAATATACTATTTGTTCACTGTTATCAGTGAAAAAATGGTTTCCAATAGTTTCCATTTATTTAATATGATTGACAGTGACAATGTTAGTTGTATTATATGACAAATTTATTTGATATCAACGTAATATTTTGATTTAATTTCTATAATTTTGTTGTTGTTTATATCTCGAGGCAACATTCTACAGTATTTGTTGTTTCGACTTGACGGTCTTGATCAACGTTAACAATGCCACGCGCCATAAAAACCACTTATATTTCGCAGTTAATACAAAAATAACTAACAAATGTATTTCGTAGTAAAATTTGTGCTGCTGACCTGACAGTCTCGACCTAAATTAACATTCTGACACGCACAATTATGCGCACCAAAATAGAAAATATTTGTATTTTATTTTGATTTACTTATTTTTTTATTATTTCTGTAAGTCTGTAAAAAAGTTGAAATGCGTTCGTTCTTTTGAATGATTTTTGTTTGTATTTAAATTTTTAACTTCTAAACTGTAAAGTGTAAACAAACCGATTATTATTATTATAATAACCGGTAATTATTCCTTCAACATTTCAATACTCTCTTACACATTTCAATAATTTAAATAAACTCTCATTCTTAGGTAACAACCTAATAATTGTTTTTAAATTTAAGTGATGCTTATCATGAAAAGGTTTGAAAAGAATAAAATATCTGCTTACCTATCGATTATTTCCAATCCATCGGTCCGGACTCGAGTCAATCCTAGACAAAGAGCGGCCAACAAAATGGAACGACACCGTAACAAGATACCGTACACACACGGCATATAAAAACGTGTACAGATAAGATCTGTTCGCTTAATTTGGTACCTAAATGACGCAAATGCGAAACGACTTCATGCCGGATTTTTTCCCCAAGGCCCGTTCGATTTTCTCCAAGGTGGTCGGCGTATCATTGTTGGTCATATCGAGTGCACCGCATGGATGTCGGTTAATTTAACAGGTGGTTTTTTTTTGTTATGCGAGGTGTCTAGTTATATCTATGCATCTGCATGCCTTCGCACTGCAACAAATGTGGATCGTATTACGGGGTCTGAACGGATTGAATTACCCACTCATTTTTATATATTATATCGATACATGTTTGTGGTTTAGCGCATATTTTTAGCATATCGTGACCTAATCTAAACTTTTTTCAATATTCAACAATTTTATTAATTATTGTAATGTTGCACTTTCTTGTGGTACAAAAATACGAATTCTTAGAAAAACTAGATTTAAAAATATAGAAAAATACAAATTTTTATAATTCAGTATAATAATATACAATAAATTATAATTATGCATTTGATTGGAGCATATTTTATAATGATTAACAGTAGAATTTATTAAATCCGTACACTCAAATGACTCGTTTTAACTCGTATAATTATAAACGGAACACCTGATTTAATTTTGTAAACTTTCCGCGCCGACGAGAGCTTCCTAATGCTATTTAAATAATCCCGAATTCGTGATTGCACATTTTTAAAAAGAAGCAAATCACGGCGGCAATTAAAACTTTTTAAATAATCCGCGCAACGAGGGCGATTTAAATAGCGTATTTAAAATATATTCAAACAGGTTGCAATTACTTGCTCAAATTGAAAAAAAAAACGGCAAAACGAAAAGAGGAAAAAAGCAGCGATGGAATTTATCCGATTTGCGGCCGCAATAAAAACTAATAAGTGCACTTGGATCATTAAACTCTTAAAATTCAAGAGTGTTTAAATAAAAGAGGCAATGAAAGGTGTAATTGATAACAGATGAGCGTCTGTAGTTTTCCGGCACGTTTGCTTGTTCAGTGGATATCCAGTGCCGGTGGTATATAAAAGCTGAGCGTGCCATACGGTTGAGACTTTTATTCGTCAAATATCCATCGCTAACTCAATTAAACACGGCCTAAGATGCCATTTGTTCCGCTATACACTTCATTTCTGTAAGACGATGAGCCTCGTTTTATATATCATATTTAACATTGTTGTCCGGCACGATTCAACGTTACTCAATTAAAGATACCGACACGGTAAATTATGTATACTTCATTATTTTCAAATTAATAGTTTACAAAAAGAAACATATGTCAAGAATTATATGTTTGTAAGATTTATACATTTGAAAACATCCGTGATTTCCAAAAATGCAAATTTTGAGTATTTATTAACAAAATTGATATTAATAAATGATAAGTTGTTTAAACTAAGTTATATATGTACAGTAAAATGGGTTAAGTTTGGATCAGTCTTTACTATCGTTTACTTCTAACAATCTGCAAAACTTGTTAGTTTATTTGTTCTTCACTTGCAATAAGTAAACAATTAGTGTCCAACCGAAACAGGATTTTTACTCGAAACCGAAACCGTAACCGAATATTCGGCTCCTCTTAGAGTTTTGGCTGACACCTTAATTGTAAGCGAAACTTATGTAGTTAAAGTCTAGTTAAATTGACATTGACAAAAACTCTAGAGTAAGGTTGTCCAACCTTTTTGATGTTCGGTGCCACTTTTAGTACATTTTAGTAAGAGAAAGAGTTTGCGGGCCGCAGTAACCAAAATTGTAGATAGTAAAGCAGACGACAATTGAATACATTTTACTTAAACGTAATTATTTATTTATGCATATTAAAAAGAACGCATGCATAAAAATTATTAGTAAAAAAAAACTAGTACAATAATTATATTTATCTGAAAACTATAACAATTGTATTAAAAATTATTTAAAATGTATTGTTTATCGGTGTAGCCCACACTGATACTTAACGCGGGCCGAGGGTTGGACAACCCTGCACTGGAGAGTATTGGAGTCAAGGTAATTGGTTAGTTCCTCCGCAAGTAATAATTAAGTCAAGTTATTACTTGCGATGGTACTAAACACGTTAATCAATTATTCGGTTCATTTTGTTTTAATGCGTTGCGGAAATTACTAAGGTGCACTGATGATCACTTATAAGGAGTGAAACAATTCTATGGATTTGATTGTTGCCGCTGTAACGTGTGTGGATTTGTATAATTAATTATAAACTTTTTACTTAATCATTTTGATTCTATAGCCAGAATCGAAGTTGTGATACTGTTTGCCTGTAAATTCTAGTGGTTGTTCTAGACAATTAGTCTAGCTTCTTTTATTCGTTTACAAAAAGCGCACACAACTACTCACTTTGACTTCATTATTACTTCCGGTGGTACTAAACACGTTAATCAATTATTTGGTTCATTTTGTTTCAATACGGTGCGGAAATTATTGATGATCTCTTATGAAGAGTGAAACAATTGTATGCATTTGACTAGAGAGTATGCAGTATTTTTTCCATCTTTGCAAGAGATTATTCAATTAGATCAAATTATTACAAAAAAACTTCAATTTATTAAGAATCAATTTATTTTATAGAATCTATTGTATGTAGGTACAGAATTATTTAAAAAATAACCAATAAAACTACAACTTATATTGATATTTATGTCTTTGTTGTCTATCAACAAAATAGTTTCTAAACGGAAATAAACGTTTTAAATGAAAAGGGTAAAAAACCAAAACCAAACAATATTTTTAATCGATAATAATGGTAATATAGTACAGTAAAACTTTTTAATGTCGACTCAAGCCGGTCAGATTTTCAAGCGTATGTGGGAGCAGCAATTCGGTATTATTGTACAGGCTAAAAATGATAGATGAATTTTGATAAGGATGTCTTGATCTAATTTTGCGAGATAAGTTTAATTGCTAATTAAAAGTTTTTTCTATTGATTTTTGTTTCCTAAGAAATTGTGATTTTTTAAATCACCGTTTTCTATTATAGCCTCTGTTTGGTTTATTTCTTAAGTTATGGATACAGGAATATTATGTCGTATTTGCACTTATTACATAGAATCCAATGGCGTAGACAGAATTTTTTCTGATTTTTAATTTTAGAGACTTTTTCAAATAAAAACTATAGTGCATTATTTTTTTATAAATGTATAATTTTATCCTCAGTTCAACAATATATAATTTGTTGGGTTTGCAGTTATTAATAACATTTTCTTAAAAAAAATTAAATCCTCACCAAATCAAGTCAAATTTCGTGTTTCAAATTATCCACAGAACGTTATTAATAATTATTTTAAATTGTAAAACTTAATTCATGACAAATAAAATAATAAAAACTTGTTTTTGAATAAAAATATCTATTTTTATTTTTCTTGCATAAAAAACCAGCAAGAAATACAAGTAAAATCAGTCATGTAAAATATCAGTTTACTAGCAGCTAAAGTTAAAATCTGCAAAAGAGCATAACGAAGCATCGCGGGAATCGGTTATCTAAATTCTAAAAAAGAAAGATGACTGCTGGTTATAGCAACCTTGAGCAATTATCTATGATATAAAATAAAAACACGGTTGAAAAGAAAACAGTGTGTGGTAGAATTGTTCAACGTTACTACGGTCCGACGTTGATTATGTTAAAATAATTAATTATAAAAAATTAATTATATAGTTTTTTTTAATCAAACAAAATAGAAAAGTGTTAAATCTACTTGTTAATTTGTTTAGATTTTAGTAAAATTAGTTACAAACAATCAAATTATCCATATTTTCCAACAACACAAACATTTTTAGTTTCCGAGATAGCCGATAGTAACGTCCAAATTTGGCCACCGTGTACATTCGTAGACACAACGTTATGACTAATATGATACGTGAGTTGAAAGTGAAGAGTGGAAACCTACACGTTGGATTTTGCACACTACCCTTTTCACCCCGCTTTTACTGTGCAACGATTTAATTAGGAGTCATCTCAATTTTGGTTAGCTGGATACAAGGTGGTCCACCTAAGAAAGATCGGGCGTTTTTGGCGTTATCCTTGAACATAAGGGTCATTCACATACAGATTAGTGTAGTTGCAGTGCAGCGATGTAGTGCAGTTGTATTGTTTTAAATTTTGAACGCTCACATAAGATTAGTGTTATTGCATTGTATTGCAGTTAAAACACACCCACTGAATTTGTCCTACCATAACCGCTAAACGTCATGTCATCTATGCTAGCACAATACACGGAAATTGCGGTGGCGACCGATATGATACTAATATTAAATTAAGATATTATAATTACACACAACTATGTATGTGTAAACATATAAGTAATGTAATAATTGATTCAAAAAATCACTTTGACGTCGTTATGAAACATAAAACATTATCATTGGTTTTATGTTCTAGGTCCATGTTAAGGTCCTCAGTAGTTCAATTTTCACAGTATTGGATATCTAATCTAAAGGTTTTGGGTTTGATTTCAATCCGAGGTGAATTTTTAAAACATATATTTCAAAATGGATTAATGGTGTAGTAATTATTTAATAATTATAATAAACTAATTTAATTTTGACGAGAAGTGAGTATGACTTATCGCCCGTCAGTATGTGAGAACCAATAATCATAGAATAGGTTATTCTTATTTTGAAAAACAAAGAGCCATTTTCACCTCTATTCAAAATTAATAACTTAATTAGTAGTCCCAAAAATATCAGTTTAGTTTTCTCTGTTTAAAATATTCCATAATTAAGAGACTTTTAGTTAGAAAATAAATTGATATTAAGGGTCTACATCGCTCCTATAACATATTCCATGTAAACATAAAACTATTTTACCCTGTTGCTAATAAACATATAACTTTGAAATTTTAAACAAACTATCCTTGAACATCTTGTGCCGTCGTAAATAAATAATTATTTTGTTTACTGTGACGGCTACTTTTTTACAATTCGTCATATTTTCGAAAGTAGTGAAACCGAAGTGAAAAGCCTAACAAATATCATAAAAAAACCAATGATGTTGTCTAAAACAAAAAGTGTTTATTTAATTTTTTACAAAAACTTTGAACAAAGTTATTAAGAAATTATAGTAGTTACTTGCTTAATGTGCATTATGTTTATTAAGGCAATAAAATCATCAAAATATTAAACGAAAAATTCATTGAATATGTAGTTGTTTCCCTTTTGTTAACAAACCTGATATAAAATAAATAAAGTTGGAAATATTAAGCAAAAAATTTATTAAATATGTAATTATTTTTCGTTATTTTGAACAAAACTTGTATAAAATACATAAAATCGAAGTATATTAAGACAAAGAATTTATTTAATATGTTATTATTTCCGTTTTTTGCATTAAGCCTGTATAAAATACATAAATTCGAAAATATTAAGGGAGAAATTCATTAAATATGTAATTATTTACCGTTATTTTAAACAAATCCTGTAAAAAACAAATGAAATCAGAGATATTAAAGAGAGAAATTCATTTAATATGTAATTATTTCCCATTTTTTGAATGAACCTAGTGTAAAATATGTAAAATCGGAAATATAATATGAGAAATTCATTAAATATGAAATTATTTTTTGTTTTTTTGATTGAATCCTGTATAAAATACATTAGATCAGAGATATTAAGGCATGCAAGAAATTTAGTACATATGTAATTATTTCCCGTTTTTTGAACAAACCTTGTGTAAAATACATAAAATTGAAAATATTAATTAAGAAATTTATTAAATATGTAATTGATTTCCCTTGTATCAAACGAACCCTGTATCAGAAACATAAAATTAAAGATATTAAGGCGAAAAATTCATTAAAAATTTCTCGCCTTGATATCTTTAATTAAGGCGAGAAATTCATTATAAATGTAATTAATTTCCCGTTTTTTTAACAAACCTTGTATAAAATACATAAAATCGAAAATATTAAGCGAGAAATTCATTGAATATATAATTATTTTCAGTTTATTTGAACTACCTAGTATAAAATACATAACATCGGAAATATTAAGCGTGAAATTCAATAAATATGTAATTATTTCTTGGTATCTTGAAAGATGCGTGTATAAAATAGATAAAATCGGAAATATTAAGCTAATGCGCTCTAGAAATTATTAGTATTTCATTAGGTAAAAATAATAAAAAACAGTAAAGTAAATGTGAAATCTTTTTATTTTAAAAAATGAATAAAAAATAATCAGCAATCAAACTTTTGAGTTTTGGGAATTTTTCTGGTAATAAAGTAGTTGCACTGGCCTTATTAAGAATGATGTGTGGAACACTTTTGCAGTTATCAAAGTCTAATTTCATAAATACATCATTTTATCTTTTGAAAGATTGAATAATAGGTTACTTATATATCATTTACGTTATCCAAATAATCATATTAAACAGAAATATTAAAATCGATAGAAAGAAATATTTCACATGTTACATTTTACATATTATACGTACTTATAATATTTTGTTTCATTTCTTTGTATAAAGTATTAAAAGTTATTATACAACACATATAATTAACAAACATAGTTTTTTGATTATGTACATATAACTATGTTCATAATTTATCATTATAAATGAACAATAATTATTTAATTAATTTTATACTTTATGCTTGTATTATAATTTTATCCACTGCACCATTTTTATGTGTTAACGCATCAGATAAATAAATCCGTTGGCGAATTATGCAAATTATTATATAATCAAATGAATAAATTATAATTAAATAATTACAATTAAATTGGAAATGAGTGTTTAAAATTTAAAAATTTAATTAAACCTCATGTATAAAACAAAGCAAACAAACCTTTAATTAGTGCAGATATTAAAAACTCATATGTTTTATTGCTGTTAATTAAAATTTATATACACGAAACATATGTATAGATTTCATTTAATTTTTTAAATTCAAATTAATTGTTTAATTTAATGATATTTGAAATTTAATTAATTTTACATTTGACAATTTCATTTTTGTTCACAATAAAATTAGAATATTTTGTCATTTTTTATTTTAATAAAACATCATTTTTTTAAATACTTAGTTAATGATTTATTTTCAGTTGTTTCGATGATCATTAAGATAATGTTATCACGAGTCATAGTTTTAGCATTTAAATGTTTTTGATAAGAAAAATAATGTTCTTTTTTTAATAAAGAATAAAATTGCCTGGTTATTCATATATAAAAATGACGCTTGTTTTCCACGATGTTTTAATGAAAAAAACCTGCATGAACACGTGTGCGTACTGGGCGTATCCTGAGCATTTCCCCCACCTCTACAAGGGTAGATTAATATCAAGCCACACCCATTCAGCGACCCTAACAAGTCTGATCTTGTATGCTGATCCCCCACTTCAGAGCCCTCTGTTAACTCAACACCTATTATGTTAAATTTATGCTATGCGAAACCGTTTAACTCCGGATAACAAGTTAGCACCACATTACAATAGGGTATGCATTTGCATATATATGTTTAAATAAGATATTGTTGTATGTACCAATAGTAATAACGATTCCATTGAGGAAGGTCGATTTATTTTACAATTAATTTATATGCACGTATTTTTGTTAATTTAATTCTATTGTGCTCACATAATGACAAGACATTATGTTTTGAGTGTGTTAATGTGAAGAGTTATGCGTATTTAATGTTCTACACATTAGTGAGGTTTATTATGTGTTGGGAGTACATTGGACGGAAAATGTGGTTGTAATAAAATTAATGTCAATAATTATTAAACTACTATTGGATGTGTTGCAACTTTTTATTATTAATAATATATATTTTAAATCTTTCGTCTTTGGCAACTTTAAAATTTTACTTTATATAATTAATATTTATAAGCATTTATATACAGTGACCGCCAAAAAATGTGCACCATATAGAAAACTTTTTGAAGTTTGAAAGTTGAAAACATTTATGAGATAATTTTTTTATGGTCAAATTTATCTCAATTCCAATTATTAAATTTATCTCTTCTCTTTTCTTCAAAATCCATTAAAATTTCCATTTAAGTCGAAAGAAATAGAAGATGTAAAATCAATGAGTAGAATCGAAATAGAATAAAAACAAATCGAATTTGACAAATTAATTAATAATATTAATTGTCACTGTCACTGTTACTGTGGTCCAAGTACAGTTACATTTTTTTAAATTACAAATTTGTAAAAAACAAATTCTTTACAAAAAGTTGTGCATAATGGCCGAACAAAACTCAAAATATTAGTAGCTGCATAAATATTTTGAGATCATAATTGGCCCATTTGCATAATATCGGCCTATACTGATAACGGCCAGTTATAAACTTGGGTACAATTAAATGGGTCACCCAGTATAATAATAATAATAAACAAAAATAACAAAAAAAAGACAAAATTTAATATATAAAAAATAAGTAAGTAAAAGGAATAAATATATAACATCAACACATTGCACGGTCATAATAGTAAAATTAAACAAAATAATTGAATAATAAAGTAAATAAAGCACAAATAATAATAAAACAAAAAAGACATTAAACAATGTAATCCAAAAATTAAGAAAAATAAAACAAAAACCGTCATAAAAGCAATTATTTTGTATTTCATAAAATATATACAAAAATAGTTAAAAAAACTAACGAAAAACAACTTAAACTAATAACTAAAAGACAAAATAAAATAACAAATTAAACAAAAAAATTTAAGATAAAAAGCAATGAAGAATAAACAAGCAAAAAATAGCAAAAGAAAATAAAATCTACGTAAGTTGCAAATAAACTGAAAAGACAAATTAAACAAGATATCGACAATATTAGAAATTAAAAAAATAAATTAACATAATATAAACAAAAATTAAAAAAAAACAAAATAAATTATGAATAATCATAAAAAGAAATAAAAATAAAAATTGGAGTAAAAATTAAAAACAAAAAAAAACAATAAATAGAAACAAAATAAAGTGCAGAAAAAATACACAAACCAATAATAAGTAATAAATAAATGGCAAAAATCAAACTAAAAAAATTGAAAAAAAAAGAAATAAAACTACAATCATAAAAATAAATTAAAAACAAAATCGCAAAAAACAAAATTAAGAAATAAACTAAACATAAAAAAGCTTATGTGTTTTAAAAAATTGATACAAAAAATAAATCTAACAAAAATCAACAGCAAATAAAACAAAATTTAAAAAAATAAATAAAAAAAGTTTATTAAAAATTACTTTAAATAAACAAAGAATTTATAAATACAAATAAAGACATAACTAGCCAATTAATTTCTTAAATAAAACAATAAAATTAATACCTACATACCAACCATAATTTTTATTATTTCTCTACACATTTTTATATCCTTACATACTTCTTTCGCCTCGGCAATGTCCACCATGGATGCTTTCTTGTTTTTTTTTCACTTTTTTTTTCACACTTTCATTTACTACATCTAATCAACTCTTACATAGCCAATCCAGATACTTCTCTATTTTAAATTTTCTATGTTACTGGAGACATATTCTCTCAATTTGACCAAACTAACTAACATACTTTGTTCGTACTGATTTATCTGTGTTACTTTCAAACCACATTTATTTATTACCCACTTATTTCTGAGCTTGCCCATACGAGTCTTTCTACATACATTTTGTAAGTCCCCGAACCGAATTTAGTTTAGTTTTGAGTTTCTCCTGATACAGCAAAGTTGGTATAACACACTATATACTGCTATCTTTGCCGCCTTTGACAATACATTTACGCGTCTCTCAATCTCTCTCATCGACACTGCCATTCTTATTAAACATTCTTCCCAAATACACAAAATTATCCACCTGCTCCAAACGTTTACCTTTTTAAACTGAGTATATAAGCAATGTCTACTTCATTCTTAATAAATATCATGGTTTTAGTTTTTGCCACATTTATAAATTTATTGCATTTGTTGCAACATCTAGTCGATTTTTAGATTCTGTAATAACTTACCGTCAACTTTTTTACATGCATTCCTTACACATTATCCAAAACTTTATTAAAGCTGATCATCGTTACCTGACTTATTAGAACTTAAATTAGAATTTGCGGTTGCGAGTTGTGACGTAAAAGAAAATTTGACTGATAGGTACTTTCCAGGTATTAAAGCAGAGTCCATCAAGAGCAATTTTACTATATATCCACATTGGCGCTACTTTACTGAACCCAAATTGTAGTTGTCAATATTTGTTATTGCTTTCTTATTTGTTAAAATAGACAAAGATGCATTTTACAACCTTCTTTCAAATGGTATTATGCACTTGGCCCAATATTTCAATTTCACTTTTTTTAATTTTTATACAAAACTAATTAATTATTAGCTTTTTGTTTTTTGCTACTACGGAAGAAAACGCAAAATAGAAATATAAAATGAATTTATAAAAAAGTTTTCTCTAAAATGTACTTAATGGTGCTTTTTCTTCTTTTTAGTTTTAAAGCCATATAAAACGCCCTTAAACAGACACGAAGATATAACGCATCTTTGTGTGAGTCCTTGATTTACTGCCCACATGTATATATAACATATATTATTAAATATAAACAATAAATTTCAATAACAAACAATTAAAATAAAGAAACAAAATTAACATATTAAATAAAAATAAACAAGTATGATGTGGATCAAATATTTAAATGGTAATATTTCTTCTAATAGTATTTCTCCATCCACACTGAATACAATAGGACTTGCTATTCTCTTCTTATTCCTAAATAGCATCTATATTATTTCAGTATTTATACTTAATTTTCTTCTTTCAAATTATTTTCTCACTCTCACAATTAATTTGTTGCCGATTTTGCTAATATCACAACATTGTCAACATATGACAAAGACCATATTTTGTAGTTTTCAGCTACTATTTTTCCGTTTCTCAATATGTCTTCTAAATTGGATATATAGATATTAAACAATAACGAAACCAACGGATAGCCTTCTTGAAATTCTTTCAAAAATTTGCTTAACACTTTTCCATCCACTTTTAAGTTTCTTTATACAGCATTTTCAAAAATCCAATCGCCTGATCTAACACACCCTTTTTTTCCAAATTCTTTCAAAGTAAGTTTCGGCCCACACTATCGTATATTGCCTATACAAAAAGAGGATAATGACCTCTTTCCTTTTTGCCAACTAAATAAAACAAAAGGCTGAGAAACGCTTGATTACATTATGACAATCAAGCGTTTCTCTGCCTTTTCTAAAATCTGCTCGTGTTTTTGATAACATTTCTTTTCCTACTATCTGTTTGCAACTCGCGCTCGAGCATCTTCATAAAAATTTCAAAGTCATTACTGTGAGACCATACTTTATTCAGTACTTTATAAAATTTGTCTGTCATCTGCAGAAGCAAATTGGCGCTTCTTTATATCAACATAATGTGTTACCCACTTTTATCAGCGGGTAAATTTAGTAAATATGATTGTATCAAAGGCTTTACGCTCAAAATAATTTTATTTTCCTCTAGATCCAATTCTCGGATGTGTATCCGTTTGTGAGTATCCTCTATGTCCAACCCATAGATTTTAAAATGTAATTTCCAATACTTTAATTTAATGTGGATGGGGATTCCTTCTTTAGCTACATGCTTTTCTATCTTATTTTTCTATCTCTAATGCTTCTTTAAATTTTATTTTTATATATTGTACTTAAAATGTGATCAATTTTTTTCTCCAACTTTAATTGTATAATATTACTCCTTTTATTTGTGCTTACTAGAGCATAGTCAATAACTGACACTTCATTTTCTCTTATATACGTAAACTTTCCTTCCAAATTTCCTAAGATAAATCCATTTAAAATTTCCAAGTTTGTGTTGTGTATCCAATCTAACCAGTGTAAACCATCTTTATTTTCTACCTTGTCTTTGGATTTTCTTTGAGTTTTTAGTATATTTTTCTTTAACATATATATTTTTCTCCTATCTTTACGTTCCAGTCACCACCCACTAGAGTCATCCAATTTTTGTATTTTTTTATTAACTTTCTTCCTACCTCTTCAATAATTTGCCATTATTATAAACATAAAACATATTTTCCCCAATTTTAATAGCTGTCTCCATTAAACCTTCTATTTCTTGAAATTTATAATCACTTCCTACCGCAGCTACACTTGCATGCACTCCAAGTAGCATTTCTTCCTTTATCCTTATTTTTGTATTTAGTTTTTTAGCGGATTATACCAACCATTAGTACTGCTTTTGCATAAATACTTGCCAGTCTTCCCATTCTTGTTTCATAACTTAAGTTTTCGTTAAACCGACTATTTTTACTTCAAAAACTCATTTAACTGGTTCTTTTCTCAGATTCAATTTTCTTTCTTAAACCTGCTACATTCCGGAAAATCACCCCGTTTGTTTGATGTTGTTATAATTTATTCATTCCCATTCTCCTATCGGTGCATATTTAATACATATTTGTATAATTTGACCGGTACAAATTTTAATCATTTAAATTTTGAACAACTAAGAGTATTATTGTCTTATTGTTACTTTTATTATTATCCTCTGTTCATATTTTTTATTTAAGATGGGAGTACAGTTGCAGGGTTGAGCTATTATCCACCGGGAATGCATAATTCGCTATTTTTGATTGTAGGAATTAACGCCCAACCAAATATGCATTTCTGGTAGTCATAAAAATTGAACTTTCCTTGTTGGTGTTGTTTCATAGATAATAATTTTTTTACAATACACTCATGTTAAGAAAAGAAAATGTACTACATCGCGACACCCTTTGTTTTTGTTTATAATTATGTTTTAATTGTTTAAAAATTTGACTCTATTTTAGGTTATTTTGGTAATCTATAACTCAAAATCAAATATTTGTAAAAGTCCAAGAATATTACTCACGCGCAATAAATTAACTTGCTACGACTATATTATAAAAAATAATAACATGTTACTGAATAATAACTGCATTATATAACAGAGGTGGACAAATAATGGCAACTAATTGCGGTTTTCGCGTCGTTAGGACAACGAAGAAAAATATGTGGCTTTTGCATTCAAACAACGAAGAAAAATATGTGGCTTTTGCGTTCAAACAACGAAAAAAATAGGTTATGGAAAAATATGGAAAGCCGACAAAAAAGAACTATCAGTAATAAATGTCTAAAAATATAGAAATGCACCATTTCGTTGCGTTCACTACAAAAAAGAAAAAATAAATGTAGATCCCAAGATTTTTAGGTACGTAACTTTGGCTCTGCGAAAAGTCTGACCACTTCTGTTATATGGTATACCAAAAGACACGTTTTGCGAACAAATTGCTCTATTTGTCCAATTCTAGGTTCTATTTACTTGGTTAACCGAATTTCTGCAAAATTCGGTTAACTAAATAATTAATTTTATTGGACGCACAATTCTGTACCTTATACTTTTAAATTTCCATTGGAACACAGCGGATAACAAAACACAGTTTTCAAATTTCCTTATAGTTTCTAAATTTAACCAAGATTGTAATAAATTTAACCAAACATTTTAAAAACATTGTAAAATTTATACATTTTTTTGAGAGCCTCCGGTCAAAAATATTCAGTTGCCATCCAGCTTTTAGGACAAACAAATAATAAATATATGATTAATTTTGCGGAAATTTTTTTTCATACATATCTTTCCAATGAAGGAGTTTTACAAAAACAATTTTTGCAAATAATGCTTGTCTGACACTATACAATTTATTATATCAAAAGTTTTTTGAAATAATAATTTTATTTGCTGAATTTAAAATAACAGCCTATGAAATGCAGTATTTCAATAAACTGCCCAACTTTTGATATAATATATTGCATAGAAAATTAATAGAATTGACCGTTACTATATGTGACAATTCATAATATAGGAGAAAATAAAGTTACTATGTTTTTATATCAGGATTTATTTAGTAATACGTGGCTGCAGTTTCAACTGAACCTCAGTCTTCATCAGACGTTACAGAAATGAATTAACAAAGTAACACATAATTGATATAAGAAACACAATGAATTCAAATTTTACAAGTAAACACGTTAAAATGTGAAGTATTAACATTATTACAGAAACGATAAAATACATACAAACAAAAAAGAAGAAGGGGTATTCGAGGTATAAAACACATTTAAAAGAGATAAAAAAATATTGGGGGTTAAAACAAACAAGTTATTATTGAGAAGTTAAGTTAACTGGGGTGTACATATATATATATATATTTATTTATTTATTTATTGGTCATTAAAAATTACATGAGGCATGCATATGACAGGTCAGGTACAAAAGTGTTGGCAAAAAACCATAAAATCACATTAATAGTTATAAATAGAATAAACAGAAACAATTGCACATATAGGACATTAAAAATATACATAAAGAGTGATTGGACATGTTAAAAATATGAAATATTAAAAGTTTAATATGTGACGTCCAGAGAACATGTTGATCAATGAAAATTTCAAGAAAATTTGTGGATTCCGACGTATTGTTATCTATATTAAAAGAGGACTAATGTTATTTACCATATATATTTAAAAATTTCATTATCACTGTTTTCTTGAGATTTAGTACAAGTTAATTAGCAATACCCCAATTCTTAAATTGTTGAATAACTAGATTTACTTTAGCAATGGCTTTTTCCAGAGTGGTTGCAGTGACTATGATGGTAGAGTCATTCGCATACAAAAGAACATCTCCGGCTATAGAGAAAGATCATTAATGTAATACAAGAATATAATTGCTGGTAGAATGTTACCTCCAATATCTGTAAAAAACTCATCCGAGAACTTGCCACCATATTTAACTGAATAGCTTCGATTTGACAAAAAAAACATTATATATAATACCGCTACACTTCACCGCAAAGTTATATAGTTTGCTTTCAATAAACACATGATCTAATAAGTCAAAGGCTTTGGTTAGGTCAAAAAAGATACAAAATACAAATTTTTTGTTATTAAGAATATTGTATATAGATTGTGACAGGATATATGCTGCAGACTCTGTTCCGCAGTTCTGCTTGAAACCATGTTGTGCATTTGAAATCAAGTTATTTAAAGTTAAGAATACATTTAGTCTTAAATAAAATGCCTTTTCAAAAATTTTAGATATACTGCTTAATAGTGAAATAGGCCTGTAATTATTTATATCTGAAGAATTGCCTTTTTTGAAAACAGGTATTATATGTGCAAACTTAAGCATTGATGGAAATTGGCCCATTTGAAAAGAATTATTGATTAATTTACACAGTATTGGTGTGATTTTATTACCGACATTGAGATTTCATCAAAACCTGAAACTTTTCTACTTTTAAGACTACGTATTACTTTAATGGTTTCAGATAGGTTAAAAGGCTTTAAAAACGTAGTTTCAGTTGAAAAAGAGGAAATTGTGCAAATGTTGTTTTTAGGAATTGAAGTGGAGATTTCATCTGTATTATCTTTAAAGTGATTTCCAAATAAGGTAACAATTTCTTTAGGATTGTCAATTTTTTTATTATCTATAGTCAAATTTATTTTGTTGTTGTTAATGTTCCTAAGGTCAAGCTGGTCGTTAAAAGTTGAAAATGGGTATTCCTTTTATGTTTAAAAATTTCTTATAGTTTCAAAATGTCTAAATTCTTACTTTTCTTTGCGTTGTGTAAAATAACTAGATCTTTTAAATTTGGAAAAGTGTCCAGTTGGACCTATGTACACACTATTGTAGTCCGAACATGTTAGCTTATATATTCTAAATCCTTCAAGTTTGTTTCAAGTTTTTTTCTTTAGGATTCAGTATTACTTATTTCGGCCCAATCCAGATAATAGCAAATATTCTCAAAGAAGAATAAAAGTTCCAAATTAAGTAACATGCTCTATAATGCTAAAGAAAGAAATGACAAATTTGATTCCAAAATCCTACTTTTGCTACTATCAATCTGCTTTTAACCATGTTTTTGTTTCCAACTCTATATGCGTCTTCTATTTCTACTTCTACTTTTAATTTGTTTTTCGGTATTCAGAAATCAGTTGTTTTGGATCTCCATCCGCATTAAGAATTAAAATTTAGATTAAATTGTTGTTAGTGCATACAGGTTATGTCCACCTCACGAAATTACCACCAAAAATTTTAATTTGCAAAAACCACTTATTATCACAGACGATATCACTTATGTAATCTTATTTTTGCTTTCTTGTTATAGTGGTTATTTAATCAAATATGTCTTTTTTATTTTATTGGTCACTGTATTACTTCACTATGTCTGCTACATATGATAAATGTAGTGAAAATAATGGAAAAAATGCAGTGTAGTAAAACAAGAATATAAAAACACAAAAGTGTGGTATAACAAAACAACAGCCCAACCGATTTGAGGAACATTTAATAAAGTTAAGATCATAAATAATCGGATTGGTCTAGGGTGAAAACTAGAGGACGCATGGCGAACTAAAACTTTTCCTTTTTTCCCTAGCACGATTTTTGCAAAAATCGTATATTTTGCGATTTTTAATAAAAAATAATTAATTTAGCAATTATTGAGTATGACAATTATATTTCAAAAACATATGGATTTGTTAACCTTACTTAATTTATACGTCAAATATGAGTGTAAAGAAACTATTTTTTTTGGTTCTTATAATAAAAATTCTATTTTTAACAGACCAGTTGATGATTTTCATCATTTTTTATTGTCATGTTTTTTAATTTCAATAATTTTGTTTCTCCGCTAACTCTTATTTTTAAATTTTGACAATATTTCCCGCTATAATGATTTTTCACTTACGATATTTTATCGATTACATTTTTACGTTAAGGCTCGACGTGCCGCGTCTAAAATTCAGTCTTTTTTGACTGTAGGGGCTCAAACAATATTGTATTTATTAATTAAAATTAAGAAAATTACTTTCGTATACATATGAATAAAGGTTTAAACGATTCTGCTATCAAAATAGTTTTTAGTTATCATTTTTTCTTCGATTGACATTTAAAAAACCATATATTATATTGACGTTTAGGCATAAACAAAAGCATTTGTTATGCGGATAATTAAAAACCTAATCCAATAGCCGGATAGATTGTTCTTTTCTAAACAATTCTCCCTATACAAATATGAAATTAATTAAAATAGAAAATCACAATCATTTGAGAGCTACACCTCTATTGGCAGAAATTTATTGTGTTTTTGCTGCCGTAAAGTATTGCCATCTGTACGAATTGCGTAGTGTCCTAAAACACTTCACGTATTCGGGAATATTTAAATCTTTTTATGCACTATTGGCACCGTAGATCATGTTTCTCAGCACTTTGCTCCTTAAGAATATTTATTATAATGTTTTTATTATAGAACCATAAAGAAAATCTATAAAATAAAAAAAAGAAAATATAAAATATGTAAAGAAATTGTTGCCAACACAATATGTCATCAACATAGTCCATTAATATTTGCAGAATTTTAACATATATTTTAAAATAAATACCAAACCTGTATCCTAAATTGAATCAATAGCATTTTTTGATTCAAATTTTGAATTATGCGTGACATACATACACATATTCTTTCATAAATTCATACATACAGACAGACATACAGACATTTTTCTAAAAACCATCCAGATAGACTCAGGGTGCCTCAAAATGTATTTTTCCGATGAAATCTTGATTTTGAAACTTTGAGGTTTAACCTATACTTTCCTTTAGGAAGGAAAAGTAAAAATTACATTAAACTGAAGTCAGTTAATGATGTCAAAGTGAGATAACTTAATAACGTAAAAAGCTAAAACTAGTCCGCAAAATAAAAAAAAATAAGTAACAGACGCATGTATGAATAATCATTGAATTAATTTATAATTAATTATAATATAACCCCAACTAAAAATTATATAAGCACAATATGATCAATCAACCCAGTTTACATAAATGTTACTTGTTTAATATACTTACAGGGTATTGCCTGTTAAAATTTATTTATGAAAACAAGTAATAGTATAAAAATGTTTGAAAGTAATAAAAAAAAATTGGTACAATAATTAATTATGTTTTTAGAAACAGCAATAAATATATTTAAAAAAATGATTAGAAAAATAGGATTAACAATAAAAATCGTATTTCTCTATTTTTATTGCTATATACCGGGTGACAAGGAATCATGTACCCGCACATATCTTTTTAACTTATAATTACTTTTTTACGAAATTTAGACTCTAACCTAACCTAACCCAACCTAACCTAATCCAGCCTAACTTAATTTCGGATGAAATGGAAAAGAATAAATAAAAATTTAAATAATATACAAAAAATATAATTCAAATAATGGCAATAATAATTAAAAATTAAACTAAAAATTTAACGACACAAAGATACAATCAGATAAAACTTTTATTATAATGTAAATAAGCAAAGAAGGTAACAAAAAACAAGTAGAGAAAACTAATAATAATCAGAGACTTAATACATTAATAAAGAAACAAAATTAAAAAAAAACTAAAATTAATCAAAATATCAAAGCTGAATAAAAAATAAAAACAAAATAATCAATAAACAAAAATATAAAACAAAAAATAAATAAATTAAAAAAATGATTAAGAAAGTTAAGATTAAACAAATAAAACAAAATAAACAAGAGTAAACACGCACTGTTGAGTTGGTGCGTGTGCACCAACTCAACAGTAGTCTCTGACTGTCGGAGAAAGCTGAACGAGCTGGCAGCACACACAAACCTGAGTCTCACGTGGGTACCAAGCCACAGCGGGATCCCAGGTAACACAGAAGCGGACGAGCTTGCAAAG
>JARJEC010156188.1:0-12594 GCA_030264575.1 Tachinus sp. AB-2021 | reverse complement strand
TGTATTTGCATTTGCATGTAATCCTATAATGAGATAGGTTTTCATTATTATAACAGAACATTTATTAAAAGATTTTGTCGACAATTATTGGAAAATTTTAAATACATTCCGGAATTTTCAATATTTTCTGAAAATTTCTTACGATTCTCGATATATTTCAATAGAATTTCACAATTATTTTATATATAAGTAAGTTCGTGCTCTACAATACGAGTGGTGCACCTACTGTGGTTTGTAGCCTTTATAGAAGTCGCGAGCAAAATCGGATCGCCAAATTCAAAGATTTTCGAGTGCCATTTTGGTATATTAAGTATTGTCAGAAAGAAAGTACCGCAAATCAGTCGAACCAAACTACAAAGGCTCACAGGACTGATTACCAGACACTGTAGTCTTATTTATTATTGGAACTATGGTTAGACTAGATTTGACGATGTTCCTGCAAATATGTTGCACCAAGCGATAATAGTCCAATGATATTTAAACAAATTCTAACCTACTCCAATTAAATGACAATTAAAATTCATCGCTTTCATCGCTGGGATTTTTCTTCATAAAAGTGGAAGTATATGTCACTGTCGCAAGAGGAGTGATAAAAAAAACTATCCGGGCGCAGGACAAGGAAACATATAGTACACAGATGGGACCAAAAACCAAAATTGCTCCGGAGCTGAAAAATATGAAAGCAAACAACATGGGAAACGATGCACGCTATCACTGGGTAAATATGCCTTAGTTTTCCAAGCGGAAGTGGCCGCCATTGAATGGTGTGTCAGGCACATAATAGAGTCGGAAGTTCAATTCAACTGACCGATTACATAGATAGCTTAGAGGCCACAAACAGCAGAGTATGCCTGGACACCGAAAGACCAAGGCATAGAAGGGAACCTTAAAGCCAAACAGCTAGCCAAAAAGGGAACAATTGGAACATTTATTATACCAGAACCCACATTCAGTATTCCAACCCCCAAAACCGGAAAACAAATAATCCAACGCAAAGGCACACAATAATTTGTGGAAAAGCTGTCAGGACGTCTCCTGACGTCTAATAATCACACAAGATTATTCCTAACAGAACCAATAAAAAATACTCAAAAGGAAGTATCGCATATGAGTTTAACCAAACTGCAAAAGCTCACAGGACTGATTACCGGACACTGCGGTCTTAACAAGCACATGCATAGATTGGGTATACAAGAAAATCCACCATGCCGCGGATGTTTGGAGGACGAAGAAAAAAGCATTCAATATGCAAGAAAAGCTAAAAACAATTCCTTGGTAAAAACTCCTGGACTCCACAGAAGACAGAACTGCTATAGGTGTAGGATGTCAAAGATGCACAGTAGGACCATCAGGACAGCAGTGCAGAGACGCTTGAGAAACCAACTTAGGAGATAAAAAAATCATACAAATTGATTCAAAATTTGTCTCTTTGATCGTTTCTGAATAATATTCAGAAAATCTACATTAATTTCGTGACCAAAAATTCAAAACCTGACATAATCTACAATTTTCGAAGTAGCATTAACATTACACTTGACTTTAAAATAAATAATATTAATAATAAAATATTAAATCTGTCAACTTAAGGTATTACAATAGAATCAAAACATTGTCAAAATGTCAAAATCTTAAAAAAAGTTACGTAGTTATAAAGAGTGTGTTAATTACGTTTATTAATATTTTTTTAACAAAATAGTAAATTATTATTAACATTAATAAATTATAAATAAAATAGTTATTTAATTAAATAGTTTTTAACGAAGGCAATTAATAATTAAAACTGTTTAAAGCACAAATGACTAATAGTGAGTGTCTTTAATAGTTGAAATTATTAATTGCTCAATACATTAATTACAACACTATTTCGTGGATTGGTTCTTAATTATTAATATGTAGTTATCAAAATAGCATTAACAATACACTTAATATAAATTAATTTCAATCTGTCAACTCAATATAATATAATAAATACAATCAAAACATCGTTCAAATGTCGTTATCCTAAAAAGAGAGAGGTCAACGTAAAAAGAAACAACATTTAATGCTCTTTGTTATTATAAGAGAAATGTGGTGGTGTGGCTTTAATGACGAATTTATGGAACCGATTTAGTATTAGTAGTAAATTTAGATTTAACATTAGCACGTTAAATACTAGAGTTGTCATATACACATTTATGAAAATTTAGTATTGGCCGTGGCTTTAAGATTTGGCCTTGAAAGTTTGTAATATTGAACTTCTGTGGCTAAATCCTTAAATTCTGTAGTAATATGCGTGTGTTATCTGGTCGAGCAGCTGGAGCAGCTATTAACGTCAAAAGTTCGAAAACGATTCGGTGAGAAGCGGTGTTATGGTCATATGGCGTACACTACACCATAATAAATAAAGTTTTGGTGAAAATGATGATAAATATTGTCCATTTGCAAACAGCTAAAGTGCATTTGGTGTAAAAAAATGTGTTGGGTGATGAATAATCGAACGGAGCTAAATCCGACACAATTGTACGTTCACATGCGCAAGCGTAAATCCTTCAATTTATATTATATTCTTTGCATAAATTCATCACGTCTATATCAAAAGATACATTTAATACTAAATTTCATTCTAAATACCAGTTGTAGTCACGTTTTATGTTAACTTAACTTTGTTTTTGATTATATAATATTATTTTATCATAATAACTATGTCCAATTTATTGCATTTAGAGCACCACAAACAAATTGTGCTATCACAAAATACGATGCTTTTACCTTGCCTTGTGATTTTTCGTACATTTGCAATAATAGTACTGACCTGTCCGTTTTTATTACGTTTCATATGTCGATATCATGATAAGCTGATATTATGTCGCATAATTGGATTCAATTCCGGCTTGTTGTTGCGCGCTTTTCAACTTCTTTTCATCGTTATTTTGTTACTTATTTTTTATTAAGGTAATCTGAATCGATTACCGAGTAGAATTTCTACTGGAAAAGAGTCTAATTAAGTCTAATTAACACCTGCTTGAATTTCATCTTTTAATAGCATTATTTTTTATTAGATTTGTTTATTGAAAAACTGTTCTTAGAACCTTTTATGTTAATCGGGTAGGAATGTAAATTGTTTATAATGAAAAATTAAACTATATTATTAAAAGTTTAATAAAGAACGTGTTATCAACATATTTCGTAGGCTATATAAAAATATAGGTAAAACATTAAATGTTAGACTTTATTTTTTTATTTGTATATATTGTACTGCATAACAAATACATGGTTTTTGAGTTTCAACCCTAAGCTTGTATCGCATTGTACAATTTCTTATATCAAATTTGTACAGTTTTTCAAATACATTCCATTGACTGCTGCTTTGAATTCAAACAAAACAATTTTACAATTAAAAAACTCTACAAGATTTAATATAAAAAATGATACAGTGTCATACAAGTAACACACAAAATATTTATTTAATAATCACATAATTGAAAAATAAAGTTTTGTATCCACAAATGATATAAAACATTCCGTAGTTTATATTTCAGTAGTATCCTTGCAGGAAATATATGAATTCATTTACTTGGTTGCTAGAATATTTTTACAAGTCTTGGGTTAAACTCTGAAATGAAATATTATTTAATAAACCGCGAGATGTAAAGTGTACAGAGGCTTACAGCCTCAACACATAATTTATATTATTTAATTAACAGATGTAGTTTATGTTTTTATAATAGTTTGCGTTTCATTTACATATTATAATATGAAAAATACACACTACAGATTAATCAAATATTAATCACTACAGTAGGTAATAAGAAGAAAAGTTAAATATTTGTAAGTTGCATTAATTACATTATTATTATATGAGGAATAATATGGTAGTAATTTGATTAGTTTATATGTTTAAGTCTTATTTATTGCAATAACGGTTAAATCCATTTCAAGGAACCTACTTCATAATTCAAGTCATTGTTTATCTCCTGGTATGCTAAATACTACATTTATTGATTTTTTTAAATTACTTTGTAAGTAATAATTGGATTTACAGGACATACATTTTAGGTTTAATTTATTTTAATCTGCTAAGTTTCACCACTTTTACAATCTTGTCACATCGTTGCATTTAATGGCGCCTCTTTCCATGATTATGTTCTTTACGAGCATCTCTAAGTAGCTCGCTTGAATCAAATTACCCCATTTAAATCATTTATTATTTACCTGCAACATTTTCCGTTGAAAATTTTTAAAGCGTATCCAAATTATTATTTTTTAATTCGACTGCAGTGATTGAAACATTCTTTGACGTGACATGGATTCTTTTGCTTGTTAAATTTCATAAATATCATCCGCCTGTACGTGGAGATGACGGTTCAAAGCGTGACCCATTTTCACAGCCGTCGCAAAAAGTAATACATTACTTTTATGTGCAGGTAATGCAGATAGTTATTACTTACTTTTATACTTTATAGTAAATTAATGTAGAGTATTTTATCTTATTAATTAGGTAAATACTAATGTAGAATACAGATTACATATTACAAATACAAATAGATTTATACGTCGCCAATAGGATGGCTATATAAAAATACAATAATATTAAAATACGTTTTCTTATCTGATTTGGTTGAGATTACTAATGAACAAATTAATTAAGTAAATTTACTCTGTGAAGATAATCAGTAATCACACATCATTACTCTCATGGTTTGTTATTGTTATGATTTAAAACTACCACGTGTGAAAGTGCAACACGAAATTGATGACGGTCAATTAATTGAATTGGTCTGGCAATTTCCTAATTTATGGGATACTAAAACACACACACTAAAGTAAAACCTTTATTATATTTACGTAACAACTACATCTTTTTAAACAGATTCTATTAATCAGACACATTTTAAATTATTATAAAATAAAATGTAATTTTATTATAATACATATAATAATTATACTGAAAATTTATTGTCAACGTGAATGTAGGTATCCCCAGTCCGCTTTTTCGGACTGGGGATAATTCTCTGCGCTTTTTCGGACTATCACCTTAATTTAAAAGTTTTTATTTAATAAATCTATATCTGAGTACTAGATATTTGATTGGATAATTAAACATAAACCACAGCTGTCTAGTATTAAAAAAAAGATATTTTATTTGTATTGAGTTAAGTCTTGTTATTGTAGAAAAAGAATCTATTTTATCAAAAATAATTGCTTTCCAAACTCGAAAAGTAAAAACCCTATGTTTGATGTTGCTTGTTTATAAAATATGTGACATTTAACGGAAATTTGCTATCTATTTCCAAAAAATATTGTATGATACACTTGAATAAAGACATTTTATTCACTCAAATACATTATCATACTAGGCTATTCACTTATACTATAAATAGCTAATGTACTGCAGTCTTTATTTAATATAGGAATATCATATTTGGATTATTTCTGACTTTTTAAAAGCTAAAAGGTGTTATTTTGTTGACCTGCATTTTTCGTATTTTCTAACTTGATTTCCGTCTCTCAATTTTGTTATGTCCCCTGCTTTTTCGGGAAACCAGCTTTTTCCGCTCTTACAGATGCTCTTCTTAATTCGGTTTAAGTACAGCAGTCTTTATATTTCAAATATTTTATATAAATCATTTAAAATCTAAAAAAGGTATTTTGTGTTGTTTTTATATTCTAATTGTTTAATAAGAAATTGGCTATAATTTTCTTCTATCAATTATTATTTTTAGTTTAAAATTAACCGACATATATATACAATTTTTGTGCAAGTGAAATATATTATAAACTATTTTAGTAAAACAGGTATTCATAAATAAGATAATTTTATATTTTTTGCACAAAGCATCGTTCTAATTAGATTTAATTTAAATATTTTTTAGAGCCAATAATATTTTACTTTATTAACTAAAATTATATTATTATAGTTAATTAACTTATATAAATTAAATAAATAAATTCATAACGTGCACAAACAAGTAAAAGTGGCGAACCCGCTGAATCAAATCAAACTCTCATTCCTAGAAAATTTGATAAACAGTTAAACATGAATTTCTTACATTTTTATAATTATTTGTTGCAACAAAAATTTTACATTTTCCAAAGGCAAAATATATTTACTTATGTATATGTATTTTTAAACATATTTTTATGTGTAATAAACGATGAAAAAACTACTTTATTTACAAGAAATAATTTTGTTATAAATCGTATATTTTATTTAGGTATCACATATATACAAATATGTGATACCTAAATAAAAAATGGTTTTATTACACAATGATTTGTTTTATCAATCAAATCATGTAAATGTTATATTGCGGTATTACAACATATGAACTCTCAAAGGATTTTTGTGCACCTATCATACGATGAAATGAGTTTTTTTATGTTTGTTATAACAGATTTTAAAATATATTGGTATGTATCCATTACCTTTATAATTATATTTATTTGAGAAACATAGTATTTTTTATTAACAAAGAATTGTTCAAATTTTATTTAAATTAATGTGACTTACTCATATTGGTAAATAACGCATTTTTGATATTTATACAAAATTTTACGGAATTATTTTAGATATGTAATTTTAAGCACAAAATAAACAAATGTTTACAAATGCATCAGTTGCTGTAGCTTTTAGAAGGCGATTTAAGTAATCATCAAAATACAGCTTAGTGCAGTTGTAGTAATAGTTTGGAATGATTGCTCAATAATAGTAGACACAATCGGTCACATTCACATTTGCGCTATAGATACAATACATAGATATGTCGGAAATACAAAAATCAAAATCTTTGTTATTGTTAAGAAAAACAAGTTCGTAGCTCTCAGCGTGCGTAAGGCAAAAATCGTAGAATGTCATATTATAAATTACAATTTGCATCAGAATGGTTGGTACTTGTATAAATAAAAAAGGATAAAATAAAGTTATAACGTAACACATTTATTTATTCGTAGATACTAGTGAAAACTGAGAATATCGTAAGCATCTGCGTACCGTTTGGTTGAAAACATCTTATTTATATTACATCTTACCGTAATAAGATGTAATATAAATAAGACGTAGATTTGCAGTAAACCTTGAAAGGGATACAACTATAATAACAATTCTGTAAATTATATGTGTGCTGACACAACTTATATTATTATTTCGATACTAGTAAAATTATTCTTAATATAAAAACACGTAGAAAACGAAACTTTTTTGGTGTGTTGTTTTTTTAATATGTATTATTGTGTTTGTTATTTTCAATTGTATTTTCTTTATGCAAGTGTTTTTGTTTATTCTCTAAAAAGGGCACCCAAGAAATTTTGATACATGGCCTCATCGGCGCTTGCTACGCCACTGATAGATAATATATTATTTATGCCCACTTTTACAAATATAGGATAAATCGGAGAATCCTACGTATAAATGTATACGGAGACTTATGCTCTCGTTCGTTTTTACAAACGACGAATAACAATTCATTGTTTAAACAAATATATTAGGTTGATAATACTATTCGGTCAAATCTCACAAAGTAGTTCATTTTATCTGCCAATTTATTGTGGAATTGACTGAAATATTTGTCAAATATTGTAAATAATAATTATTTACAATTTAAATTCACCTCCGTAACTCTATTGGTAGAGTAGTGGACATGAAATCCAAAGATTATGGGTTTGATCCCCATCCGAGATAAATGTTTTGAAACATTCATTTCAAATAGAATAATGGCGTAGTAATTATTTATTAATTATAATATTCTAATTTAAAGTATTAGTGTTTATAAATGTGTCTTTGTCCAATTTTCTATATATCGATTCTATATATATCGATTATCTTGCCCAATATTGATGCTGCAAGCTGGGATCCAATGCGTAGAGCTTCCTTTAAGGTATTTATAGTTTTCATAGATAACCTACACTGAATGTTTGTTTTCATTTCTGACCATTATGTTTTAACGTTTCAAACAAAACAAATCGAACGCGAGTATAGTTTTCTATGAGTTATCTGGCCTTTGCACGACGGTATAAGTTATCCCAGCTTTATCTGAATATTTATTTTAAACAGCGTCTATTCGTCTATTGTAAAATCCGTTTTTGTGGTTTATCGTTGAGAATAACGCTATACGCGTATTATAAGAGGTTTGTAAAAGTAAAACTCATATTAAAATGTTTAAACTATAACTTCTATAAACGTTATAGAATTATTATTTATTAAATTAAATATTTATAGCTTTTCTTATTTCTATTTTACTAATAAAACACATTTTTGGACATTACAAATTATATGAACTATTGTGAAGTATGACAAATTCAGTGTTGATTACACTGCAATGTAACTAAACTAATCAATATAGCACCAAATTTTATTACAATATAACTGCACTACAACCCCTTAAATTAGTCGCCATCAGACACAATGTTTGTATAGCTTCTAGAAACTGTCAAAAAAACATTTTTTTTTATTAATTGTTTTTAAAAGTCTCAGAAGTAGAACCTAATGTTGTATCGTCGATTTGTGATTGTTTGGCACACACTTCTTGTAACACGCTGTTGAATTGAATGCAAAAGGTATTGCTATCTGTGACAACATCGTGGCTTACGCGCAACCTTGTTGCTGCGCTTAACATGCCCACATATAATACATTCACCAAATTACTCAAATTTCTTATAATCTATGGTTTTATCAACAACAACAATTTTTAATTATACAATTTATGAAATAAAACTTTTTAGTCAATATTTTGTGACGCAAGAGAGCGAGAAAGATGAAAAGATAGAAAATCGATGAGTGGAATTAAGATGGAGCTAAGAAATAACTTTAGTAGAAACAAATTTGACAAATTAACTAATATTTCAGAGAACTGACTAAGTAAATAAGCCCATCGGATTAATTAGTTTAATTTGATATACCATTAATAATTTATTTTATGCTGTGAGTGTTTAATAAAAAGCACACCTATTTTTATATGTGTTTCTGTTTATTTTTTGAACATATTAATTTGCGATTAAGATAGACTTTTACAACGTCAAAATTTATTTAACAATCTGAAAAGTTGCTACCTGTGAAACCTATTGAAACGTGGGTAAATGATTCAATCAATAATTTCGAACTGTTTCATACGTCTTACAGTGTCATTCGACAAGATAGAGCATTTGCAACTATACAGTCCAGCACTAATGGAGAAAACGCACTTCTAGCTATTTAGAAAAATTTACATTATTTAAACATATTAACATAAATAATTTAAAGTCATTAGCACCTGTAATTGACTGTGTTGTCTGTGAATGCAGTTATAATTCGTTTTAATTCTATCCAATTGCTATCTATATACCACCTGATACTCCGGTCGAGATAATTGATTATTTTTTGGAAGATTTTACACTTACTATTCTTACAAAACCCGTGTTAATTGCTGGAGATTTTAACATACCTAATTTTATTGATATGTATAATACGTCATTTTGCCGTAAACTAACTCTATTAGCAATTTTATTAATATGTTACAGTTAAAGCAATTAAATAATGTCAAAAATGCAAATGGTAAACAACTTGACTTAATATTATGTAACTTTGATTTAAACAATGTTAATGTATATCACGATAAACTTCCACTTATACCTGAGGATAATTCTAACAAATAAGAATAAAACGTCCTATTTTAGAAAGGCTAACTATCTTGCTTTGTATCAACAATTTCTTTCAACATACTGGTCTTTTTTAAAAATCTATGCTGTTGTTAATACTGCAACAGAAGCATTTTATAAAGTTCTTTATTCATGCTTATATAAACATGTACCCGTCTTCCAAATATGAGCGTTATCGTATTAAGTTTGAAAGATTGCGCACATTAACTAAACATCAAATTAACGAATATTGAATATTTAAAGTATATGGCCGAAATTAAACAATTAAAATTCAAGCCTAAAGGTATATGGGACTTCATACCTTTGAAGAAAGGTGTAACTAGAATACCGGGGAAAATGGAAAGTGGTGATTACGCTTATGAGTCACCGCAAGATATTGTCAATGCATTCGCAAATTTATTTTCATCATTTTATTCTAAAGCACAGCCCTCTGCGTCCAGTATTAGTAATGACTTTAATGAATCTATTTTAAATCGAGAACTTACGCATATGCCACCTATTACATATGATGAAGTACGTGCAAGCGTTAACAAGCGAAAAAATGTAAATACAACAGGTAATCATTTTTTATACCAAGTTTTATGGTGCGCGACTGCAAACACATACTTGTTAAACCACTTTTATATATTCCCAATCTTTGTCTAAAAACAAGTACATTTCCAGACTTTTGGAAAAAAAGCAGTGATTTCTCCAATTTTAAAAAGATTGATGCGACTATTATAAATAATTATAGACCTATTGCTATTTTGACCAACTTTAGTAAAATATTTGAACATATATTGCATAATAGAATTTATACTCACGTCAATAAATATAATTGCCTTTTTTATAATACTACAAACAGGCTCAATTATGTGTTATATAATGGTTATAATTTTTACGAGTACTTATCTAAGTCTGGGGTACCTCGAGGGTCCAACCTGGGCCCATTACTATTTGTGATTTACATTGATGATTTATTATTATCTTTAACATGCCTAGTACCTGCTTACGCAGACGACTTAAAACTATTTTGAAATATTTTATCTATGTGGCTATTTTAAATCATAATATTGAAATACTTATAAAATCGTTTGCTGACAACTTTATCAAACTAAATGTTAAGAAATAACTTGTGGTGTGTTACTGTAGATATCGTATGCCCATAAATTCAGAATACGTTATTAACGGTACTGTCTTAGAACATAAATCTGAAATACTTGATTGTGTGTGGTTCGATAATAATCTTCGATTTAATATTCATATTACTCATACTAACAATTCTGCTTCATCGTGAAAAATATTTTAAAAATATCTCGCTTTTAAAAACATTATACTTCTTTTTAGTGCGCCCAAAATTGGAATATGTTTCAGTGGCTTAATATCCGATATACGAAAACTATTCTTTTGCTACTGAACGTGACCAGAAACTGGGCTTTAGCTAACCGGAGAGTAACTCATAGTGGTCTATTTTTATATAAATTACTACACAATGTAATTGCTCGCAGTTACTAAAAAAATCAATTTTTGCGTACCTAAACTATCTGCCAGACATGGCAACACATTTGTAACTGCGAGAATAAATATTTACTTAATAGCTCCTCTATCGCACATGACCAGTAATGCAAACAAAATTTATATTAATATATTTGCTTGATAGTAATGTTATATTATATATTTTTTATTGTATTAGGTTAGTATTGGTATTATATTATTTTTCTAATAGTTTTTAATTGTTTTTTTTTTATTTTGTTTCATTTTTCATTTTATTTTTATTATTTAATATAGTATTTTTTGTTCATGTTTTAGTAGCAGAATTTAGTTTTCCTTTCCTATTCCTATAATTGGAAAAATTTATGTGGGAATAAAGTTGATATTATTATTATTATTATTATTATTATTATTATTATTATTATTATTATTATTATTATTATTATTATCTGTATTACCAATTGATTGCATTCTTTAAGGCACCCTTAAAATTAAGACAATGTATTCTTGAAGAATAAGTGCTTTAAATTTGCAACTCGTTCAAAGTCAAAGACACTCTTAATAATTAAGTACTTTTAATTTGTTGGACTTTCTGCTGCTCACTCGAAAACTTAACAAACGTTTTAGTTTTACCAAATATTGTTGACAGTGATATGCATGAATGAAAAATGTTGTTCAACAAAAGGGTCACAAGAATTTTATTAACTAATAGTACAGCTGTCAGTAATTGTTCTGAAACAATGTATAACTCTGTGTATGCCGTTAAATAAAATGCAACAAAACTTTAATAATTGTATTAACTTGGTAGCTGACTCTAAGATTAAAATTATATTTACCAAATTGCTATTTTAATTTTTTTCTTGTCCCTAAACGGTTATCAGAAAATCGAAGAATAACCTAAACTCATCTAGAAATAAAACTTGCCCCTATTTGATTTTTCTAAAGTTTATGTGATTTTGGGCAAATTGAAGTCTTGATAGGTGATGATATCTGAGAAATTGCATTGCTAGGTTTACACAAGCAAGTAACTTGCGATAAAACTTCTAAGATAACTAGCGAGAGCGTTAACTACGCAATTACTTCCTACAAGTTATTTACGCAATTACTTGCTGCAAGTTATTTACACAAATACTTGTGAGTTACGGATAGTAATTGCAGCAAGTATATAGTTAGTATATTTAGACTGTAGATTTGCTAGAGCGCTCTCCCAAAGTGTTTAGTCGGGCAAGCAATTTGAAAGTAAGTATATGTACTATATAAATTGGCAAGTACTCACAGATATACACTTGTGATAGTTTTAGTTACTCGTGTAAACGTAGCATTTGACTGGTAATATTTTCTTCCGTAAGTCATTATCCTGTTTGCTCATGTACACCTCTTGGAGATGATGAAAAACAAAAGAGTAAAAAATGTGTAAGAACAAATTTATAATTTTGAGTAATCTAATTTAATAATTTTATATAATTTGTTTTTTTCTAAATTCGGTAAAGAAATAACTTTTTATTTTAAACAAAT
>JARJEC010156095.1:0-10441 GCA_030264575.1 Tachinus sp. AB-2021 | reverse complement strand
TTCTTCCTCCTTCTTGTTTATAATATGGTATTTTGTAAAGTAAAAGCCCAATCTATTCAATTTTATTTCCGCGATCTGCATTAAAATGTTTGTAAATAAAAGATGAAACAAGTATTACAATTATATTTTAGAATTAAGTTGCAAAAAAGTAAAATCATCTTTAATTAATTTTGAACCAGGAGCCTTTAAGATCCGGAGGCAAAACCATCATCTGGTAAATTTTTGTTTAAAAAGATTCTGAATATTGACTGTTATAATATTTTTCTTTTGACAACGACAATAGTTGGGTGAGTGTCACTCAAATCAAAACTTTTGAGTCAATAATTTTGCCATTTTTGCAAAAAAAAGACTACAGCGGTAAATTTAACTATAGCAATGATCATAAGGATGGCCTCTATTATGCGGTACTTCATTATTAAAAATAAATAAAACAAAAATTACTTAGTTTTTTAACCACAAAAATTATTTATGTCATTATCAAGTCACTTCATAATGACCTTCATAAGTCAAAACTCGAGTCACGTTTATTTTTATTTTTAATAAATAAATAATTTTTGTAGTTAAGAAACATAGTAATTTTTGTTTTATTTATTTTTATAGTAATGATATTTTTGAAAACGCAATAACTAGGATGGTTGGTGAGCCCTTCAATTAAAATTTCTATGTCAATAATTTTGACAATGGTATACGTGATTTAATGGATACTTGACAACGGTAACCTAATTGGTGTACTATTTTTCTATAGCCAATTATACTTAAAAATATTGGTTTACTTATTGAAAAAATGGCAAAAAGATTGAACCATTATTTTGACTATAGTGACCCATCCACATAACCATAGCAATGTTATTTTTATGGAAACACAAACGCTGGATGGGTGAGTGAGTAACATAAAATAAAATTACACATTTAGTAGTTTCAATAGTTGTAAAAATGATTGCACGAATTGTTTTGACTTTGGTGAACCATTATTTTGACTATAGTGACCAGCCCACATAACCATACCAATGTTATTTTTATAGAAACACAATAGCCGGGTGGGTGAGTCAGTAACATAAAATAAAATTACAGATTTAATAGTTTCAATAGTTGTAAAAATGATTGCACCACTTGTTTTGACTTTTACAATGTAATTTTTTAGAAAAGCAATAGCTGGTGGGTGGGCTACTCAAATCAAAATTACTGAATAATTATTTTTCACAATGTCATTTATTTGTTAGTTTTGACAATGATAACCCACCAACCCGCCAAACTATTCTACTATTATCGTTTAAAAATGCAAGAGTTTATTTGACAAGTAGTAAAGTAGGTGGGTGAGCCATTATAATCAAAAATACTGGTGCAATAATTTTGAAAATGGTAAAAAAGATTGAACTAGCTTTTTGCTATACTGCTCCACCTACCCGCCCAACTATTGTAATATATTTAAATAAACGCAATAGCTGAAATACTGATACTCGACAATGGTAACTATTTTTCTATAACCAATTATGGGCCATTATACTTAAAAATATTCGTCTACTAATTGTGAAAATGGCAAAAAGATCGAACCACTATTTTGACTATAGTGACCCACCCACATAGCCATAGCAATGTTATTTTTATGGAAACACAATAGCCTGGTGGGTCTGTAATATAAATTAAAATTACAGATTTAATAGTTTCAATAGTTGTAATAATGATTTCACCAATTATTTTGATTTTGGTGACCCATTCTATTACAAAGTTATTTTTTTTAGAAACGCAATAGCTGGTGGGTGGGCTACTCAAATCAAAACTACTGAGCGAATATTTTTCACAATCGATTTATTTACTAGTTTTGACAATGATAACCCAGCCACCCGACCAACTATTCTATTATTATCGTTTAGAAATGCAAGAGTCAAGTAGGTGGGTGAACCATTATAATCAAAAATACTGATTCAGTAATTTTGACAATGGTAAACGTGATTTAATGGATATTTGACAATGGTAACTTATTTTTTATAGTCAATTATAAGTCATTATATTTAAAAATATTGGTCTACTAATTGTGAAAATGGCAAAATGATTGAACCACTATTTTGACTATAGTGACCCATCCACATAACCATAGCAATGATATTTTTATGGAAACGCTATAGCCGGGTGGGTGAGTAATATAAAATAAAATTACAGGTTTAATAGTCTCAATAGTTGTAAAAATGATTGCACCAATTGTTTTGACCCATTCTATTACAATGTCATTTTTTAGAAACGCAATAGCTGGTGTGTGGGCTGCTCAAATCAAAGTTACGGAGTGAAAATTTTTCACAATGTGATTTATTTGCTAGTTTTGACAATGATAACCCATCCACCCGCTCAACTATTCTACTATTATCGTTTAGAAATGCAAGAGTCTAGTAAGTGGGTGAGCCATTATAATCAAAAATACCCATGCACTAATTTTGACAATGGTAAGCGTGATTTAGTGGATACTTGACAGTGGTAACTATTTTTCTATAGCCAATTATGGGCCTTTATAGTTAAAAATATTGGTCTATTAATTGTGAAAATGACAAAAGGATTGAACCACTATTTTAACTATAGTGACCCACCTACATAACCATAGCAATGTTATTTTTATGGAAACACAATAGCCGGGTGGGTGGGTAATATAAAATAAAATTACAGATTTAATAGTTTCAATAGTTGTAACAATGATTGCACCAATTGTTTTGACCTTAGTGACCCATTCTATTACAATGTCATTTTTTTAGAAACGCAATAGCTGGTGGGTGGACTACTCAAATCAAAATTACCAAATAAATATTTTTCACAATGTGATTTATTTGGTTGTTGCACTAATTTTGACATTGGTAACCGTGATTTAGTGGATACTTGACAATGGTAGCTATTTTTCTATAGCCAATTATAGGCCATTATACTTAAAAATATTGGTCTACTAATTGTGAAAATGGCAAATAGATTGAATAGTTGGTGAGTGGGCTACTCGAATCAAAATTACTGAGTAGATATATTTCACCAATGTGATTTATTTGCTAGTTTTTTTGTAGTGCCAATTGTTTTGACCATAGAGACCCATTCTATTACAATGTCATTTTTTAGAATAGCTGGCGCGTGGGCTACTAAAATCAAAGTTACTGTGTGAACATTTTTCACAATGATTTATTTGCTAGTTTTGACAATGATAACCCACCCACCCGCCCAACTTATCTACCATTATCGTTTAGAAATGCAAGAGTCAAGTAAGTAGGTGAGCCATTATAATTAAAAATACTGGTGCACTAATTTTGAAAATGGTAAAAAAGATTGAACCAGCATTTTGCTATACTGACCCACCCGCCCAACTATTGTAATATATTTAAATAAACGCAATAGCTTGATGAATAGCTGGTCTACTCAAATAAAAACTATTGAATTTTTGTCAAGTTTGTCAAAATAGAACTGGTCGTGTTTACTATAGTGGCCCACCTAACTATTGTAATAACATTTTTTTGAAATGCAATAACTGGGATGGGGGATGGATCACTCAAATCAAAATTATTGACTCAACAATTTTGACAATGGTGAATGTAATTTAACTGGTCGTGTTTACTATAATGGCCTACCCAACTATACTAGTAACATTTTTTTGAAATGCAATAACCGGGATGGGGGATGGATCACTCAAATCAAAATTACTGACTCAACAATTTTGGCAATGGTGAAAGTGATTTAACTAGTAGTTTAGCAATGGTAACCCAACCACTTGTACTATTACAATCAAAAGTACGGATCCACTATTTTTGAAAATAGAAAAAAGAACCAGCATTAATTTTACAAAAAAAATTTTAATTGTAACAAATTTATTACGATCATACGATGGTTCCCTCTAGGCTTTACTTGCAACTGAATCATATTATGATAGCTATGCCACTGTTAATAGGATAATTATCTTATTAGATTGATTTGCCAAAAAAAACTTAAATTGACCAGCTGCGCCGCTGCCTACAATTTTTTTTTTTGATATATCATATTTTTAAGTCAATACCCATAATTCATGTTTCCAAACGTATAATAAGAACATTGAACGTTTCATGAAACTTTTTTTTTTATATTTCCCATGAAATACTAAATATAAATTTGTGGTACAAACAGAAAACTTCCGACGGGAATAAAATATATGTCAACCAAGGTTATTAAATTTATAGATGTTGCCTGGATTTTAACGCATGCGCAGGAATGTTGTGACGTTATTGGAATCCAGTGTTGAAATCATAAGAAAACAAGATTAAAACAGTGTTGCCAACACCACATCTACATATACCGGCTAACGGATATTCTATAGTAATATTTGTCATTTACGTGCATGATAAGTCTTAAGGAAATTACTAGGTGGTAAGTAAGCAGGTCACGCAAAATTATGTTCATATATTATTAGACGGATGATATTTTCTGTCTTTTCGTTTGTATTTTTTCAACATGGTGGAATATCAAGATACAACTGGCGGATTAATTTCTGATGCAGTTGGAACCCTAAATTCCAATGACATCGCTATACTTTTGGAGGTAGTGGAATCACACATAACTAAACAAGTTAAGAAGCAATGAAATCCTGGCAATCTTAAGAGATTTAATTGCCTTTGTCGACGACTTAATAGAAGTATATTTAACGGCGCAAAATATACTTCTAAAGTTAGGCTACCAAAGGCGCGGATTAATAAAAGCACTCTCAAACCAGTCACTTGGCTGCTAATGGTTGTAAAAATTTTAACATCCGTACTCCAGTTTTACCCAACAGATATTACACAGCTCAACATGTAAAAAAGCGTTTAAGTAGGGCAATAAGCCGGGGTATATTTTTGTACTGAATGAATCAGGTTTGCAGGTAAAAGTACGTTTTTGTTCGACTGCTTAATATTTTTATTTGGTGACTGCTGTATTCCATGTATTTAAATAATGTTTAATGTGTTTAGCTTGCTGCAATATATTTACATAGATAGAGTAGGCGGGGATAACATCCAATAATTGGACAGTGCAATAGTTGGGCGGGTGATTGGATCCCGATATTTATAAATACACGACTAATTGAATTTAACCATGTGAACATACCCAGCTATTCCGTCATAAATTATTAGATAGTATCCTCACCTGTAAAATCTTATTTAAATAAACAGTTACCTGAAAAAATTAACTGATAACTGACATTAATTCTGCGGTGCAATATTTTTGCAGTAACGTCACAAGTGGGGATAACATAACGTCCAAGAGTTGGATAACTCATTGCGTCTTCCAATTATTGGAATTATAAATATGTTGCAGCAAGGTTGAACGTTAATTGTTATTTAAATAAATGCTAACCTAACCTCATTAATTGACAACTGTCATTCATTCTGCAGAAGTGATTTGCTACTATAAAAAATGCATTTATTTCTGATTTTGAACCTCAAAAGTCAATTTTATGGATAAAGATGGTTTCGACCTCTACTATGTGGTACTTCATTTTAGAAAATTTTATTTATTTATTAAAAATAAAAATTTTGTGGTTAAAAACATTGTAATTTTTGTATTATTTATTTCAATTTTAGGGCTTCAAAATTATTATCAAAATATCTAAAAAATAATATTCACACAATAAAAAATTTATTGGTGATCGATTCGGAGAATATCGACCGGTTTTGAAGTACCTAAAATATTTTAAAAACAAAAGATCTCAATTTTAAGCTTCGCAATGTTTATAAAATCATTTGTCTGGAAATGTAGCGGATGATGAAGACCGAGACATAATTTATGTGAAGTTTGATGAAGACTGGAGTTCAGTCGAAACTTGTGTTGTGAAATATCGCGTAGTAACGGTCGATTCTATCAACATTCTTGATTTTTGAAACCATTAAATTGGTCTTAAGATATTAAAATAAATTAATTGAATTTCATATAACACTTCTTTGGTCAAACTTTAAAAATGGGGAGATAATTATGCCGCACCCTGTTTATATTTATTGAATGCTTTTTATAAAATAGCTTTGATTTTATATTGTTTCAATATGAAAATTTATTATTCCATTCTATTTAAATAAAAAGCGAAAGGTAACTCTGGAAATACGTTTTGTTAAAAAATTGATATTTTACGCAAACTGTACAAAAAATATAATAATTTATATTTTCAAATTTATATTGTTAAGTTATACGACATCGGAATTACTCGTTTACCGATATATCAATATGAATTAGCAATGATTGAAAGCATTTAATGGAAAATAATAAAATCCGTTAAAAAATATATAGGACACAATTGATTTTAAAGGTATCCACTGTGTATTTCAATTGCATTTCAATTTCATACACGATCATATTTTGTGTAAGATGTTTGTCATCCCCTTCATCTTTCCGCAGGCTGCTTTAATAAAAAAATGCCGCCTTCCCGGTTTAAAATCGTTATATCCCTAATTTATCTTTCTCAAAAAGGAGCTTAAATAACTGATATTTACATTATTTAAATGATTCCAAGCGATCTTTACAGATTACTTACCTTCCCCTTTTATACATTTTCGCTTTGTTTGATCTCCGAAACGAATTTATTAGCGCGGCCTATAATACAATACGGTATTTAATATTGTTATTAGATTTATGTAGGGTGATCAATTTAATATTTATATTAAGTCAATAGCAATTGCGGTTTTGCTCGAATTGCCGCTCCGCCCAGCCCAACATCAATATAAATATTTGGGGATATGTAAATGTTTAAATTACGAAATCAGTAAATGTTATTACTTTCCGAGAGTTTAAAATATTTGCATCTCTCCTATAAGATTAATATAAATAAGGAGGGGCTGCTTCCACCGTATGTTTATTCAATTCCATTCAATTTATTTTATTTTCCGCAGAATTTAAACGCGAATTTAATTCTGTTTCTTAAAACTAAAATGATTGCGCAAACTAAATGTGGACTAATTAATATCCAACCAATGTAATTGTATAAAATGATATTTATTTTATTAGTAATATAATTAAAAACCATGTTTATTTCTTCCAAAGAATTGCTTGATGTATTCATTTTAACTTCACAAACTGGAGCAGATGGCAAGATTAAAATTGATGAAAAAATACCGTGGTTGGTTTATTAAATGTAAATAGACGGGAACAATTTTTTTAGTTGCCATTTTCACATATAAAGATACAATGTGCATTACAGTGTGTCCCATATTTTTGCAACGAATTGTACAGGGTGTTTCAAATTCGTGGTTTACACAAATTCGTTTAAATGAAATGAAAGTAACTTATTGAAATATTAAAACAAATACACAATTAATTAACAATTAATATGCAATAAGATATACACTTATTGAACTATCGATATTTTAAAATGTGAGTATTTATTAAAATTTGATCGAACGACATTTAATATAAAATAATTTCTTATTTTCACGGTTAAATTCAGCAAGTTGCTAAATAATATAAGCAGTGCTGAACGTACTGTGGTACACAATTCACAAATAAAATGTAGTTTTAATATATATTTCTTTATAACATATATAAAGAAAATTGACTTGAAATAGTTGAAGTTCATACAATCAAATATTGAAATGGCCAAGATAATATACGAACGCTTACAACCACATCGCTGTTCACGGCCGATGGATGCAATAGAGCAGCGACGCTTTTTATTCGGGCAGCCCATCATCTCTACCAATATATTTAGTGCATCTTGGCTGCCATTCAATCAATTGAAAATGATGTTTTATAAATCCATTAAAACATCCGATGGTGAGTATTTATGATTATTAATGTGGGGGGTATGTTGTTAATGCGATAAGCCGCCACGTGTGTTAATATAATCACTATTAATTTAATGGGGTATTATATCGGTTGATTCAATATGGTTTATATTTTACGCAATTTTATCGAATAAATAGCCTAATGAAAAACGTTTTATAGATTTTGTGCAGCAATTGCTCGTGTGGTTTTAATACATTTTATAGTAGAAAATTAATTGCTTTTTAGTTTATTTTGTTGATATATTATTCTACAGATACTAGTCAATTAATAAATGTAACGCTTCTTGCAATACATTTTCCAAATTATTTTATTACTTAAATAAACTTTCTTTTTTTAAAGATGGAATAATAATTTATTAAACATTTTTTTAATATCTATCTTTTTGAAACATTATTTTGATAATACCAGTTCCGGTTCAATTGGAAGTGATGAAAAATTATAGTTTTTGATAAAAATATGCAGAATTATTTTATATCAAAAACTATATATTGTTTTTTTAATTTCGAAATAACACATTTTTTTATTATCGTATCGACGAAGTGTATAAAATTTCCTCAAATTATTGACCGTTGACTAAAAACAATACAAATTTAAAGCCAATAAAAATAAAAATGGTTTTTTTTCTTATTCATTTTTCAGCTCGGCTTTTAGCCATTCCCCAGCATCATATAATATTATATATGTGTATTTAAATATTTTAGGAACGTTTTGATTTTATTTTGTTTTAAATAACTACACAATTGTGTGTGTGTATTATGTTATTGAACATTTTTTTAATATCTACAATTTTTGAAACATTGTCTTAATAATGCCAGTACCGGTTCAATTGGAAGTGGTGCAAACTTTTTAAACACTGCATATTTGAACGCCTAATTTTTTATCATAAAACTATATATATATTTCAATTTCCAAATAACACATTTTTTTTGTTATCGTATCGACGAAGTGTATAAATTTTCCTGAAATTATTGACCGTTAACTAAAAACAATACAAATTTAAAACCAATGAAAATAAAAATGTTTTTTTAAAATTCATTTTTGAGCACGGCTTTTTAACCATTATCTAGCATCATATATTATTATATGTGTATTTAAATATTTTAGGAACGTTTTAATTTTTCTTGTTCAAAATATCAATACAATTATTTCTGTGTAATATGTTATTGAATTTTTTTTTAATATCTACTATTTTTGAAACATTATCTTAATAATACCAGTTCCGGTTCAATTGGAAGTGCATATTTTTTTATCAAAAACTATAATATATTATTTTTTAATTTCCAAATAACATTTTTTTATTATCGTATCGACGATCGACGAAGTGTATAAAATTTCCTGAAATTATTGACCGTTAACTAAAAACAATACAAATTTAAAAACAATGAAAATAAAAAGGTTTTTTTAAATTCATTTTTGAGCTCGGCTTTTTAGCCATCATCTAGCATCATATATTATTATATGTGTATTTAAATATTTTAGAAACGTTTTAATTTTTTTTGTTCAAAATATCAACACAATTATGTGTGTGTATTATGTTATGGAACATTTTCTGAAAATTCCTGAAATTATTGACCGTTTACTAAAAATAATACAAATTTAAAGCCAATAAAAATAAAAATGATTTTGTTATTATTCATTTATTAGCTCGGTTTTTACCCATTACCCAGCACAATATATATATATATATATATATATATATATATATATATATATATATATGTATGTGTATTTATTTAAATATTTTAGAAACGTTTTAATTTTTTTAATTCAAAATATCAACATAATTGATTAAACTATTTACATTGCTAAGCCAGTTGCTTTGAATATATGATTGATAAATATCAGAATATGCTAAAGAATATTTACAAAATATGGAGAAAAGTCTCAAAATGTGTTAACCCTTAAATGCATGACTTTTTATAATTAAAAAAATATTCATGTTGATTTTATAAGCTTTTATTATGAATAGATGATATTGAAATGCACATTTTTTGATTTTTTAATATTTTTCGAGAAAAAAAAAGTTGCAGAAATGCAACAGTATGCATTAACTCATTGCTTGTTATAATAAATTTTGACAATTATTTTTTTATTACAGCATAATTAAACACCACACTTCTCACACATTGTTTGAGCAAAACCAGTACATTCTGGCAGCTTCTGTTACGCATTTCCACCCAATTTATCCAATGACCTGTTTGATCTTGCGGTGGAGCATGTTGCGCTGGACCTAGCTTGTTTCTTGTATCAGGTTTTGTACAGAACTTTGCGCCCCCTTTTATTTTGTTGACTAATATAATCAACATTTAGTAGGTAAATAAAAATTTCTTTCCTGATTTCATAAAAAGTTATTTTCCGCATTTTTTTCCATAATCTTTTTATATAAAATCCAACTGTTAGCAAGTGTCATATCAATGAGATGGTAAAAAATTCTCATGTACCACTTCTTATTTTCAGCTAAATTTTATGTCGCACCATTATTGCATCTAAAAGTTCACGCCACACATGTATTGGTTGTATCCTTTTATTATATGAGGACATTTAAATTCCTAGGTAGATTTTGCGGTTTTATCGTATTGCTTAACAGTTGATTCAGGAACTTGTTCAGCAACAGTTGAAGCAAGTATTACAATTTTGTTGTCTTTCCAAACAATTGTACTAATTTCTACATTATAAAGTGCCAACCAATTCATAAGACGTCCCA
>JARJEC010156077.1:0-19517 GCA_030264575.1 Tachinus sp. AB-2021 | reverse complement strand
GCATTTTTTGGTATCACAAAAAATGTATAACTTTTTTAATACTTTTGATGTTGTGATAGCAAAAAAAACATATTTTTACATCGTACCAAGGCATTTGAAAAAAGTAAGTTACAACCTAAATATTAATTCGCGCAAATCACTCGAAAGAAAAATTGAGAAGAAACTTTTAGAAATTTTGACTTTTTTCGAGGAATAACTTTTAACTTTTGAAAAAAAAAATTTATTTATTTTTTTTTACATATTTTTCTGTTTTTAATAAACTTTGTATTTTTCGGGAAAAAAAACATTTTTAAAGTTTTGACGTTTTTCGAGAAAACAAGCTAGCCTTTGAGAAAAAATTTGTTTTTGTTTTTATTTATGTTTTGACAATTTTTAATAAACTTTGCTTTTTCGAATAATTAAAACGAAGAAAACATTTTCGTAAGTTTTGACGTTTTAGCTTTAGAAAAAAATTAGAATGTGCTTTATTTAAATTTTTAGAATTTTTAAAAAACTGTAAAAAAGTAAAAAATCAATATCCATAATATTAAATTAAAAATAGATTCTATACCTTGCACAATTCTTCCAATTGCAATGAATACATGCATGCTTTGCGTAGCTTCTGAATAAAATGGAATCTTTTTCTTGGTTCTGTGTTGGATTCCTGCCTTAATTGCATTGCAAAAGCCCAGTTCCTCTCTGAAAGCATTAGCGGCAGTTGTAAATATTTCTCATCGGCCTTTGGGTTTACCAAATGGGTTTCATTCACATCACGCTTTTTGAAATGTCTGCGATCTCCTTGAGGCATCTTTAAAACCTTCCTCAATCTGGCAATGCGTCTGGAACAATATCCTCTGTATCGTTGAAAATCTCCATGACGCAACCCATGTTGTTGATGTGAATCAAGAATTACTTTCAAAACTATATTATGTTAAGGTCACAATATTATTTATATATTAAGGTCCCAATATTATTTTAATTTATTACAATAATCTTGATAAATGCTATTGATAGATAAACATGAAACCTCAACAGCAGCCACATATATTGCTTATTAGGATACGTTTATGTTGGAGCAATAATAAACGATAAGAACACTGAGCAAAGAAAACTAATACATTGAATTATATAAATCTGAGAGTAACTATTCAGTACTAGTCTAACACTTTTCGTTATTTAATCGGTGAAAATGTTTTCTTCGCTCTTATTAGTTATCATAGCTTCAAAATAAACATACCATCAGATAAAAAATTCCTTAAAATGTGTCATTTTATGATATAAACTAGATTAACAAAAGACATCAGTTTGTACATTAAATATGTAAAAGGTTATGTTTCTCTGTTTGTGAGAATAGCTCTTGCATTTTACTCTCTCCTGAAAAGTAAGTTTTATAATCGTTAGGAAAAATTGCAGGTTTGTGATCAATATACTATATTGATTTAAAATTAGTCTTTGAACAATAAAAACACACATATAGTATCCTGTAATATCTACAATTAGAAAGTAAAACACTGGTGAATATATTAGAATCAAATCGATTTTTTTAAATGCTGTTTAAAATAGAAACTCATATATAAAATACATTTACAACAGCTGCTATTTATGCAAGTTTTGAGGTTATAAAATACAAAAGGATACTTTCGAGTGAAATGGGAGCTCCGGAATCTGTTTTTGAGACATCTTTAATAGGCTCTTCTTGTATGTTTTGATCTACCTCTGATAAAACCATGATTTCAGTAAAAAATTGTCAATTTGTAATTTTTTGTGTGTAAAAGTGAAGCTCCACGCAGTAGCATAAACGTCACACTTGACAGTTGACAGATTAGTAACAGAGATGAAGTTGGCTGTGCGCAGTGCTATTACAAGAAGGTTTGTGGCTATTATGAACATAGCCGATCGATGCGCGCTAGTTGGGTTGCATAAATTGAATAACATATACAGAGTGTTGTATTAAACACTTTTAGATAATCAAAGGATAAATTGACGCCTGGGACGGGATTTCGAAAATACAACTGTCAGAGAAAAACAAATATCGTTCGAATATAAGTAAAGTTGAAATTAAATGCAATAGAACATGCACAATGCTAGACGCATGTCAAGTTTGGTATACATAGGTTATTGGAATTCAGCAAGATTTGCATTTGTATTTGTATGCATAAATCAACATTAAAATGCAAATTTTGAGCAATTTATAATTTTATAAGTACTATATTTATGTTAACTTATATTTAGAGTCTTTTTAATAAATAATTTGAATTTATATTAAAAAGTTTTTTTGAAATTGAATCAGTTTGTTTCTTAAAAAATAAAATAAAGTATAAGTAAGTTATCTATGAAATTGACAGTACATCGGAATTCTACCGTTGGTATACACGAGCAAGCAATACTAATAAAAATCCATTTCTATTTCTGAGAGTGTTTACAGTAAGCGAGAATACTCTCGGTATTTATTTGCAAGAACTTTCAAAATAGTTTTACTTGCTCGTGTATAACAAAGTACGCAAGATTTTTTGTTATAAACAGTTTGCATCATTACCACTTAATTATGTTATTATCAGTTATTTCGGTTAAATCAATCTTTTAGTTATAGAACATTAATTACACCAACAATATTTAGTTGTCAGTTAAGTACCCTGTATACAAAAATGCTCATTTTTAAAGTTAGTACTTATGATATCAAAGTTATTTGTTTTATCTGTTTATTATCATATTGAGAGTTATTATTTTTAATACGTTTTTTATATAGTTAGTAACAACGACTTAGCGTAACACTTTGTATTGGCAACATAATATATTTTAATTGTCTATTGTTTTCTAACAATGCTATACGTTTAGTATATTTGCAAAAGGCAATTGTCACAAGTACTTACACTTACTCATATTACTGCCATCACTTTTATGTTTTATTATATGTTATGTTATCCGTTTATTGTTAATAAAGATGGAACACTTACAACAAACAGCACAAAGTCAAATATTAAATTTTGAACTTAGTGAGAGCATTATATGAATAAAACTTATTCCAATTATCTTAAAATTATTTTCAATTTTCTATTTCAAAAAATATTTTTTATAACAATTTAAATTTTTATTTTAGCAAAATCCAGACATTGGTTTTTATTTTATTCAGTTAATAACAAATCATTTCCATTTTTTTTATTAAAAAAAACTATAAAAAAATATTGTATTAAATTTATTTTTTACTATGAATAAGCTATTGCTATTGATCACTTATTAGTAGAGTTAAGGTTTATATGCGTAGTGTTTTTTACTAATATTATATGCATATCAATTTTAAATGTATATCTTCACGTATCAAAAAATAAAACAAATGCACCTACTTATTTTTTTGGCTTATTTCTGAGTTTTATGCATTGTTGGTGCATATTTTAAGAATTTTATTTTTATTTTCTTAATTTCTATACATACTTAATTTTTATTTTATGTAATTTTGCTTATTTTAACATTTTTGTGCATAGTTGTTGTTTTTAAAATATTTTTTTTAAATTAAAATTTAAATTAAATTAAAAAAAATAATAAGGTATTTTTAAAAGCACCTCTGATAATGCAAATGTTCAAAGAGAGATTACTAAGTCTACAGTTGTCACCACAGCCAATTATCACAAGATGAAGAACATGGATGTAGGCAGCAATGTATTATGCCAATTTTTTAAATTGTTTTAAGTATCTCTTATTAACGTTTGCTGCATCTACATCCCAAGCTGTTAAAGATTGTCAAGCAGTCTTAAATTATAAAGAATTAAGCTAAAACTTAAATTTTATAGGTCAAATTACAAGTTTGTTTGTAGTTCTATAACAAAATTAAAATCTGCAGATGCTCTTCTGGTAGATTCGTTGGAGATTATGAACAACATTAAATCAAGCGCTTTGAAAGTACGTGGAGATCTTGAAGTAAAGTAAATAAAAAAATAATCAAAGTTCTTTAAAAAAATGAAAAATTGTTAATATTGGAAAAAAATACAAATGTTACAAAGAAAAAGACATTAGAAGAAATTAATAATATATTGATGAATCAATAATACCAAAGTTTAAATCGGCACTGTAGATGTTGAAAGAAGTTTTTCGGTTTATAAGAACTTGGCTGAAATTAATTCTTTTAAACATCAATTATTATAATTTTTATTATTGTCAAGTTATTATTATTATTTCTATTTTATTTTTGTTTCTTTTGTTGTGTTTATTATTATATTAAAAAATATAATAAATCGACAGGTTTTAGTCACGTAAATGTGTGTTAAAATAAGAATTCAAATAACATGTGTAAAAAGATGTATATTGAGTTGCATAGACAGTCGCCAATTATACGATCTTGCCCGTATTTTTGCATTAAAAATACGGGTTACAATCCAAAATACGGATGATATTGAAAAAATACATACTAAAAGCCTCAAAAATACGTTTTATGGCCGTGGGCAACACAATATAGTCCATTGAAAACATAACTTGATAGTTGACATATGTCATTTTGGTTATATCAAATTTTGTTGTTGTAACAAAGCACTGAATTATATCTACCTGGAATGATATAGTAAGCGGCGCAAGCGAAAAATAACAAGCTTCATTGTTAGAGCGAGATGCCTTTGCACGATGCAATAACCTCTTGCTCTGACGTATTGTGTCAAACGGGAGCGCACGGCAATACTATATATTTTATTAAATAACGCAAATAATAATTAGATAATAGCGTTTTATTTCTGCGCCTATAAGTACACAAATGCGTGACGTCCAGATAACAATATTACTTTTTACGGTAAGTTAAATTTTAATACTTACAAGGCCCGCTTTTACAAATGTCAGATAAATCGGAGAACTACTATCCTACGTATGAATGTATATGAGGACTTATATTCCTGTTAACTTATACAAAAAATGATTAATTATTCCTTGTTTAAACAAAAAAATATTAGGTTGGTAATACTATTCGGTCAAATGCCACAAAGTAGTTCATTTTATCTGCCAGTTTGTTGTGGAATTTACAAAAGTATTAATGTTTATGAATGTGTGCACAACAGTTTTTGTTAATTTTTTTTATCGATTACTTTGCACTATATTCATGCTGAAAGCTTGGATCCAATGTGTAGCGCTTCCGTTAAGGTACTTGTAGTTTTCATAGATAACCTACACTAAAGTTTGTTTTTATTTCTGACAATTATGCTTTGACGCTTTGAACGAACCAATAAGACGCAACTATAGTTATATGACGAAGAGACTCCGCCGCATCTGCTGTGTGAATACGAAGGATTCAACATGCAACGCACATTTCACTTTGGCAACCATATGCTAACCCAAGAAGAACTGAAAACGATCCCTTGGTAAAAACTCCTGGACTTCATAGAAGAGACAGAACTGCTAATGATGTAACAGGTGCACAATAGGACCATTAGGACTTTAGTGCAGGGACACTTGACGAATCACCACATAAAAAATGAGTTATCTGACCTGTTGCACGACGGTATAAGTTATTCTAGCTTTATTTTAAATGGCGTCTATCTGTCTATTATAAAATTCATTTTTGTTGTTTATTCTTAGAATAACGTTATACCCGCTTTATCGGACGTTTGTAAAAGCGGGGGGCCTACGCGAATTAAAAATATTTCATAGGCATGATTTAAAATTATTGATGCAAAACTCGACGGAGACTAGATATATTTCTAGCATTTTTGCACATACCTGTTGTATTAAATTATTAATATAAATATATTTATATTATTATTAATAATAAGTTACATTATTTTAGTAAATGAATATTAGTGTTGGTTTAAGTAATAATAAATTATATTTTTAACAGTTTTTCATTGATCCGTCCAGAAATGTTAAAAAAATGGACTGATGCGGTTCGTCGACAAAACTTTGCTCAGTAGGCAAATACCGTTTATATGCAGTAAGCATTTTAAAGAGGATTCTTACACAGAGTTTTAAAAAAAGGAAATTTGGAAAAGATGTAATACCAACAATTTTTGATTTCCCAGCATATTATTAAAACAAAAAAATAAAAGGAGAAGAATATTGAAAAGAAATATTGCCGAGGTAACTTAACTTTAATAAATTCTTACAACACAATTACAAATTTTGAGGAATATTTTATAAAGTTCAAGTTTATGAAACGTCTGTTGAATCCTCTCTCACAATTGATGCAGCTACACAAACATTACCAAAAGAGTTAAATTTGTTAGTGACTTGGCAAAGAATCATAAGATTAAGATTTTGAATAAACCTTTAAAAAGAAGCAGCATGAAATTTAAAAGCATGAAAGATGTTTCAGGAATTTTAAAACAAAACAATAAATGCACTAACAATTTGGTCGTGGCGTTGGAAAACAACTTTGAAATTTACTTTAGATTTCCTTAAAAATGAATCTCAAAACTCAAAATCAAAGCCAACCCAATGAAAGTATTCTGATGACTTAAAAATATTTGCCTTAACTCTCTATTTTTATACTCTAAAAGCTTATACATTTTACGTAGCAAAATATGCCTTTCGTAATGTTGCATTAATTTGTAAATGGCTTTCTAAACAAAACTGTGTTGTAGGTTTATTTTACCGGAAATTTTTGAGTAAGACTACAGCAAATACAAATCTTCACATGCGAAATGTGGCCTTAATTTGTGACTTTATGGCAGTGGCAGTTAGATCAGAAATAATTTATGATACAAATTTAGAAGATATGGCAACTGAAGCTCTTTATTTTCAAATTGCATCATTTTCAACTAAGTTTAAATTATCGACAGCATATTATTAAATTAATAAAATCACTGCTGAGTTGCAAAATGAATTTATAAAGATAGCCATTAAAAACATTAGTAAAGTTAGTGTATGTGTTAAATCCATAACTTGTGTTTGTTCAACAAAATATTAAAACATTAAAGATACTCGGGATTCAATTATCATCTGATAAAATTTATACATATATTAAAAATCCTTTTAATAACAGTAATATTTATTGCATTTTAGATCGTTGTCATATGCTCAAGCTATGTAGACATTCGTTCGCAGAAACAGAACTTTTATTTCTAAATGTGGGCCTATAAATTTGCAAATTGTTAAAATTCTACTCATGTCAATTTTAAACAAAAAGAATGAATGTAAAATTAGCAGTTCAAACTACAAATTCTAGTGTAGCTGATAGCATAGATTGTTTAAGGTGGTCATCCAAATTTTTTTTATAGTGAAGCTACAGTTGAATTTATAAAGGCTTTTGATAGGTTATTTGACGTTATGAATTTAAGGTTTCCATTTGGCAAAGGATTTAAATCTTTAATGTGATTACAAAATAGAACTGTTTGGGAAAGTATTTTTAACAAATTTGCTGAATATATGAACAAATTAAACGTAGTAAATTCATGTATTTTACAACATCGTTCATTTGAAATAGTAGCTTAGTCCAATTTCCTAACTATAGAGCGGCACACCATATTTTTGTTAAGATACATTATACCGTCTTCAATTATAACGTTCCGCTCGAGTCATCAAATAGGTAAACTAATAACTTTGAAAACAATATCTAACATTTGCAAATGACTGGACATCACTTTTATTATTACTTTATGCTCAAATCAGTAATAATATTTGTAAATATCTGAAGTCAATTAATAAATTCGTAGACGGATTATATTTTATAATAAGGTAAAAGTGCTTGTTAGTTGTTATAACTATGTATGTGCTATGATTAGAAATGGCGAGAACAAATTATAGCATAATGTTTTATACAAATAATTTAATTTATTACCTTCTGTATTATAATTCTTCTTATAATTATATTAAAATAATTATATTAAATAAATTGAATATTATTTTCTATTTACATGATATATGATTTCCATTTTCATGTTTACGCACAAATTTGAAGTTAGAATCAAAGTGTTAAATTTGAAACCTCAAAAATTGCCGACTTATCTTTAATTACACTTATGATTTAAGTTTGGTTTTTAAATGACGGTGCAACCCGTTAAGTGGCATTTACGTATTTGAGGTTTAAAATCATTAGGATTGTTTTTTTTATTGCATTAGAGTTTGTGGTGGTTGAAATTTTAATCCAAATGCCCTACAATTTAAATGGGTACTAACAAAGATGTTATTTAGTAATAGTATATCACCTAATCTAAATTCAAACTGTGTACAATTTGATTCTGATGTTACCACCATTTTTAATTTTTGTTCGGAATATCGTTCAATGTCTAAAATATGCACTAGTAACAATTCTAATGATACTTATATAGAACAATTAGTAAAATCTATAAATAACATAACATTATCTTCAATTCAAAAAAATATATTATATAATATTGGTGGTTTTGTTTTAAGAAAATTTCTGCAAAAGAATCAATGCATGCATTGCCATGATATTGTATTGCAGGATAAAAACACTGATCACAATTACTATGTAGACATAAATAAGTACTCTGCATTCACGACATTTGTCTCTAGGTGTCTTTTTAAATATTTAGCACCATTAATCGCAAAAAAAGATTATTTTCTAAACCACATCCATAATAACATTTGTTAGTAATTTTTATTTAGATATTTGTATTCAAACAGATGCTAAAAAAGGAACTTTAAAGTTTCTGAGAGACAAAGCCACGATCAGACAAAAATTAACAAAGTCTGTGTAATTTCAATTCAAGTTTAATTATATATTATTAGTGCAATAGTTATTAATTTTTATTAGAAAATTGTATTTTTTAAGTAATGAATTTAAAATTGTACCCTAAACAAATATTTGTTTGTTTTATTGCAGATTATTGATAATTTACACATTTGTAATAACTTTTAATAAATAAATTACTTAATATATTTTACTTTCCAGCATTCGCGGATGAAATTAAAAAGTTTATTTCTTATTAATTTATATTCATTTATTGTAACATACTACGCGTGCGGTAGATTTGATTAATGAGTAAGATTGAAATGATTACGCATCGTGCATAGCGCGCTCTTTCTAACACACCGGACCATTTTTAAAATAAAGAGATCGCGTTCTATACAATTCAGTGTTACAGTTGTTATAATTTTGTGTAATAAAAGTAAAGTAAAGAAAATATTGAAAAACATTTTTATTTTGCAGTGAAAAGCAAAAAATATAAACATTTCCTTAAAACGACCATAGCCATAAAAACAACATCCATATTAATATATTTAGCAAATTGATTGCCTTTCTAAAACAAAAATATTCAATAATAATTATATTAAAAGTTATTCAATTTATCAATTCTCTAATTACAAAATTGGAAAAATCAGTAAAGTGGTTTGATCGTTCGTCTAATTGGGGCACTCACCGCTGCGCGACTCGTGTGCCCAATTGTTAGACTCGTGATTAAATAATGCACTTTACTCAATTGTACTAAAAATAGCTAATATAGTGCTTATTTTTATGCTTATTTTGCTGTTTCTTGCTGCTTATGCGGTTAATTTACAGTTTATTATGCATATAGATCCTAGCTCTACTTATTAGTAATTGCCAGACGAGTAATTGAGTGATTAAATGACTTAGCTCACGCATGTTAAATGATCTAACAAAATGATAACAGTATGTTACTTTAGATTGGAAATGAATCTCAAATTAATCAAATTAAACATTAACAACTCTATAAGTACATTTGTCGTGGCGACTACTACATCTTTGGGCATTTTCCATACCATTTATCGGCTCGTGATTTGATAGCAGAAAATTAAATGCCAATAGATGGCACATTTGATATGTTGAAATGCAAAAAGCAAAACTTACGAATTCAATGTCAGTTAATGACAAATGAAGAAAAGGTGAAACATGCGAATATAAACAAAAATATAAATTTTTCGCCAGTGCGTCAACAAAAGAGAAAATTGAAGTTATTTTAAAGCGATATGTGAATGACAGTTGGCAATGTTTTTCCCATTTTTGCAGTTACAAAATGTAACACCAAAAGTGAAAGAATATTTTTCCTATTTTCCGTAATTCGAGAAAGAATATTTTTCTTATGGAAAACAGGTTTGAGCCGCATAAAAAAATTACTCTGGTATAAAATGAACCTCGTGTGTATTACATGCGATAAATATTGTATTAAATTTATAATGTATTACTTACTAAATAATGCTTACCCAGTTATGACTTAAAACAATACGTAAATATGACGACAAACAAAATGAAAATATACTAAGGACCAAAGACGTCATTTAGAAACGTGAATTTCATGTAACCTAATGACGTAAAAACGTAAGTTTTTGACGTAAAATAGACGTGTTGGTATATTTTTAATAAAGTTTTCTCGAATCTTTCAACCAATAAAATGTTTATAATTGATCATTATTAATTGTAAACACTTTATTAGATGACGATTACATTTCAGTGTATTGTGGCCTATTTTGCTTTTACAGAATATCCGGAAATCTCATATTAGTTAACTTACTTTTTTGGCTTACTATAGCTAACAATCGTAATATTGCTATTATCATCATACTCGAACTCAACTCCATGCTCACCAAAAATGAGTGAAGACAGTTTTGGTACATGATTTGTGAAACGTGTTGATTGTGATTGTGTAGTGGCTTATGTACAAGATGTAAATGCTAAGAGAGTGTGCATCACAAGGCGTAGTAGTTTGACATAAAAAGTACGTCAATATGACGTCAGAAATATGTTGTCTTAAAAATGACACCAGAAATGTCATTGTGATATCGAAAATGATACGTCATTTATTGGAATAAAAATGACATCTATTAGATGTCATCTATTGGTTATATAAAGTTATATTCCCAAATATCTCATTAAATGCGTGATTCTAATGGCTTGGCAATAACATGTTTAATTAATGTGTTTGAACAGTGTTACTTGTTGATTTTTTTATTGTTGTGCAACTTTATAGCCCTATAGCAGTTGTAATTTTCATGGTAACCTCTGTCAAACCTATAATAATTACTGGGCTTTATTAAAAATAATGTCATCCTTTTCCTTTGACTTCAGTTATCTTGTCATTAGTTTGCACTTATGTAACGGTAGGAGATAATAGCTATCTATGTAAAAGTATATAACATGATATAATATTGACAAGCCCTATAACTGCCTTATGTTGATATAATATTGACAAGCCCAATAAAGCTTTATGTCGGAGTGCAAAAAATAGTTTTTTTTTATATTAAAAAAGGAGAGCCATTGTGCGACGTCTGGAAGATGTGAAACATTGATTTTTTTTCAAGAGAAGATGTGCAATTTTGTGCTTTATAGTGTCACTGTCATTCGTGCTATTATTGTTTATCACTGTCAGGCTTGCCATTTTTTGCCATAAACAGGTGACTAAAGCAACAGGCGCCATAACGCGCCAATATATAAATAAAAAAATTTGTCTCCTTGGTGCTTGCAGGCGACAGGAATTAAAAAATTGTAAAGCTGATTGATCATTTATAATTGTACCAGAAAAACACAAAAATCACAATCTACTTGAACTTGATAAAAGTTTAGCCAAAAAAGGCACAAAAGGTTTTTTATCAATTACATTAAATAAAAATGCATCGTCGGAATTTACAAAATAGGCGGTATGCCGGTTATGGTTGCCAAATATGTTAATGGAGAATAATTTGTTATATACAGGGTATTGCTTCAGGCGTACCTTAGCTAGTCTTTTTTCAAACGTAGGAGCCAGTATAGAAGGAATAAAAAGGCATGGGGGTTGGCGCTCAAGCTCAGTGTTTCAGATGAAGATAGTAAAAATACGAAATTTACCATTGCGACTAAGCTTTCAGGCGAGATAACTCATGAGAGACGTCGCGTCGTGAAGAACTCCGAACTTGCAAAAACATTACTGTAAAAAAATGCTCGAAGTTCTGCTGTAGTAGAAAGTTAACAAATACTCATTTATAAGTATTTGTGGTTATAACAATTGAGTTATAAATATTAAGTATTACTATAATAATTAAAGCAGTAAAGTGTATTTCGAAAGTATTGAAAATAAAGTTACTTAATTTTACTACTACTAGAAAGATCTACTTGAAGACCGCAAAACTGTACCACAAAGCAAACTTTATCATTTAGTCGCACATAAAATAACATTATAGTGGCAAATAATAATAAATGAAATATTTTATTATTTTATTTTTTTATTGAAGCAATAATTCGTTTAGACTTTTACGCTGTTCATAATGCGTTACATATAAATCATATAATATCAGTTATTTAGGTTATAAGTCCAGCAACTGAAGTTTTAAAATAATAAGTGCGATGAAGGAGCCGAGTCAAGAATTTTAATGTCAATGTTATTTTGATTTTGATTGTATATCATGTCAAGATTTTATTTGAATTTGGAACAAAATTGTAACCCATACTTGTGTTAATGGCTTGTTGATTAAGTAACTATTGTTTGTATAAATCAGAATAAATCCTGTAAAATCTGTAGTCCGGTAAAGTATTTTAATACTGTAGTGTTTCATTTTCCGGACTTAAATAAGTTCGGGAAATCAAAGAATGTGATAGAATGAAATAAAATATATTAATATCAGCTCGAGTATGGCGAAAAAGTTGAAACTGGTCTTTATTAATAAATCAGTGTTTTAGTTTTAGTAAAGAATTTCTTATTTCTTTATTGTTTTTCACTAAAAATAATAGCAGTTACTCTCATTATCATTAGAGAAGTGATTTAAGAAAACAAATATTTGTCTCGAATTTTACATTTTTTTTCTTTTTTTTGTTTCAATTTCATTAAATATTTAATTAGGATGATATAAACATAATTCTTTGAAAACTGCATACATCAATAAATTTCAATAGCGTAGGATGATAAATCGCCCACGCGTTTACGCGCAACAACCCTTAAACTGTTGAATGATCTACCTTTATTAAAGTCTTGCGATCAAATAAGAGTAGCAACTTTAATTAATTTCAGTACTGATGTAATGTGGTAATCCAATATCAATTTTTTAGTGAAATATTTGAAATCTGCTCTGGAACAATGTGCATCCGCGCACTTGTGGGAGTCAACAGACTTTATATAAACACGCCGCGGCCTTCGTTAACGTCAGTTCACAAAGCGCAGCCTAACTGTAAGGAACGAAACAGTTAGGTTATGTTATTAATTACTTTATAAGCCTTTTATTTTTTTAACCAATAAAATGTTCGCCGTACTGTTCCTAACCATATCTTTTACACAATTAGTACTAGGATCTGATATTACCTATGCAAGAGTAAGTATGATTGATCATTAACCTGTTGCTTTCACTTTCAGTTTAATTAATTTATTCAATAATTTTACAGCAAAATCACAGACTGGATGAATTAGATGATAATCAATTAACATATATAGCAGGTTTAAGTGACACAAAGCATATCGATAATATATTAGACAATATTTTAATACCAAGAGTTGTGGGAACACCTAATCATGCAATAGTTCGTAATTATATTAAAAAGGAGCTTGAAACTCTGGGATTTACAACAGAGATTGACGAATTTACTGATCGTACTCCAACCTTAGGGAAATTAAAATTCCATAACATCATCGGGACTCTGAATCCGAATGCCGAACGATATTTAGTATTGGCATGTCACTACGATTCAAAATATTTTGAAGATAATAAGTTTGTCGGTAAGTTTAATTTTAAATATATTTAAATAATGCGAAGGACGCATGAATTTGTATATTCAAATAAATATTCTTGGTCAATTTTGTTTTGTAAAAACTATAATTTATATTTAAATGTCTTTATTTTATGTTTATAATATGATAAATATTTGTAATATACTTGCAAAAATGTTAATGATATCATTGAAGAATATTGATTATTAACATTTACGCCATGATTAGTATTAAAGTTTTAAAAAGAATGATTAACGCATTCACAGCGCAATAAAATTCATACTTTAACCTATTATTACTCTTGTATATACCCTCGGCGATATGTAAATATTTATATAAAGTCCTTGATTTAAATTACTTGAATTTTCTCGATTTTTTTTCTAGAAACTGTTATATAAGTTTGCTAGAGTAGCATGTTAGTGTAAGCACTAGGAGCGAATATTCAACAATAAAACATAGACATAATTAAAAGAAATAGGAATTGACTTTATATTTAACTTTATTTATAAATTTTTTTATATACCCAGGGGTATATAAATACCGCAAAGTATGAATCAAACATTACCACTGTGCAGTACACATCCCCGGGGATATGTATCAATATATAGCATATAAGATGAAATAAATTGAATAAGCTTCAAATAGCTACATGTTACATTTGAATATATTGTTAATTGTATATTTTATAACAATCGTAAGTTGTGGTAGTTTTGAAAATATTATTGTCGTACATAAGTTATACGCGATACATACCTCCTGGGGATGTGTATTGCAGTGAATGAGTTAAATATTTAGTTTTGCATTAAAATTTTGTTATTTTATTTTAACTAATTAATGCTCAAATTATTTATTTTTTGTTTTTTAATTTTGTTTTATATGTTATTACATTGAAACTTTCCATAAACTGGCATCAGTGGAGCAACTGATTTTGCGCGCTTATTGAAGGTGTCTTCAATAAGCGGGCAAGGTTTATTATTAAGTTTAAATTAGCTGGTTTAGCACATTCTATTTCAAAATCTTGGGGAACTTAAATTTATTTTATTAAAAGCAAAAATATAATATTGAATTTTTTATGCAATAATTATTTATTAAATTCTTTACAAAATAAATCAATTATGTATTGTTTTTATGGTACATATGAGGGTGTAATTTCAAAACGTATAATCTCCATTTTTAAATATTATTAAGTAATTAAATCTTTTAGTTAATTACGCATTCTACAACATGGCACTGAAAATAATGTGTAATAATGTTAAAAAATGTCTTACAAAAGTCAGTTTTAAATCAGTATAAAATTCTACATTGTATTCAAATGTAACGTACTGTAGTTTCCATTAGGAAAAAAAGTTTATCAAATTTCTCCTAAATTAAAAGTCAGAAAAAAATACCGACTACGCTACTGGTTTCTACGTAAAAAATGCCCTTAAGATGTGTTAGTCCTGTATCCATAACTCAAGAAATAAACCAAATAGAGAAAACGGTTGATTTCTAAAAATCACGTTTTTTTGGATACTAAAAATTATAGAAAAACCTTTAACTACCATTAAACTTAAATTAGATCGAGGCATCCTTATCAGAATTCATATAACATTTTTTGTTTCCGAATGGCCTATAGTAACGTCCAAATTTGGGCACCCTTTACATACAAAAATCTTTAATTTTCCGAAAATTCAAACAAACTTTTTTCAGAATTTTCTTTCAAGTACATTTATTTAAAAAAAGTCGTTTTTTTTTGTTGAAGCAATCGAAAAGAACCAGAATTTAAAAAAAGTTGCATTCCAAAAGACATTCTTTCTATTTTAGATTTTTGTTGTAAATACCTACAAATTGTTTTTTTAAATTTATTCTATTTTGCAAACAAACAAAAATTTACTAAAATTATTTTCTAAAAAATTTAATTACCTAAAAATAATGAAAAATGAACCACTGGATGGCATGTCCATTACGGCCGATGTTGAATGTTTGCAAAAGTTAAGCAACGTTAGGCACGATCAGCACTTGGATAGGTGAGGCATAGCCCCGTCTACTGTATCATTCGCCATTGGGAAACAATTAATGGCAACAAGCCTTAGCTCAACACATGCATAACCTACAGGAACACGGCTGAAGGATCTCGAGGTAGATGGCCAGTTGAGTGAAACCCATCAAATACAAATTCTACTATTACCGAAAAAATGAAGAAAAAATCCTTTTATTTTTTATCATATGATTTTTTTATTAAAAGCAAATAAAAACTCTAACACACTCCCGAAGTATTGAAAAAACTGTTTTTTTTATACAATCGAAAACATAAATATTGTAAAAACCAAATACTTTTTTGTTCATTTTAATTTTTTTTATAAAAATAAATGTTTTATCATACATTTATTACATTTTTTTAATTTAAAAAAATCGAAACGCTCTAAAATTATATTCTAGAAATTATATTTACGAAAGAATTTAAAGAATTGAAGAAGCATAATTTTTTTTGATAAAATTCAATCCAATTTTTAAATATGGGAAAATGTTTCAAACATGTTTTATTTTTTTCTATAAAATTTTTGGAAAAGCAAAAATTCTAAACAAAAATTGAAATAAATTTTGATTTGTTTAATATTTGTTTCCTTTTGATGTTAAAGGTGTTTAAATTTTATTTTTCAAATATATTTATTAATAAAATTATATCAATATTGTACATATTTTTTTAATCGACAAAAATAATATTTAAAAAAATGTTTATAGAAAATAATTTTTTTTATGATTTGATAATTTAATTATTTTTATTGAAAACCACGCCAAAATCTTTTTGTTGAACAAAAAATAATCAATTTTTTTTAGTGTCTTTCTCCGAACAATAATTTAAAATCGGAATATATTTTTCTGTGTTTTTGTGATAAAATTTATTTTTACACTCCAAAATGTTCAAAAAATGTTTTATTGTTACAATTGAAAATTTATAAATTCTGCAACTAAATGAAAATTCTTTTTTTTTTCGTTTTTAGATGTATTTTTATTTTTTAAAAAGTTAAACATGCATTAACAGTAAGCAATGTTTCATTAATTTTTTTTTTCATAACAATAACGAAAATTCTAAACCGCAATTAAAAATTAATCTTATCGCTTTTCTTCTTGTTATATTCAAATTCGATTTTTTTTTTCATAAATTGAAATAAAAATGCAAATAGAATTTTCATCTTTTTACGTATTAAAGATTTTTTCCTCGATTACGGACATGAATATATCTGCTAACAAGGGGCTGAGAGGAGAACCCATTTCCAACCAATTGGTTGATGGTAAAATTTATTGTCAAATTGAAAATAATTTTGATTTCACACATTTCAAACGCGTTTTGAAGTTCCACTATAGTAAAGGGGCCGATATTGATTTTATTTAAAATATCTTGAATACTTTTGAGGCACTCATCTGTCGGAATTTTGGAAAACATATTTGTGACGTCAAATGATACAAATTTGGATTTTTTGGGAGTGGATATGGACTTTAGTTTGTTACAAAGAATTGGTGAATTTTTAACGGAATATTTTGAAATGAAATTTGTGTTTTTTTTTAAAGGAAATTTAGTTTGATTGTTAATTTCTGTGAAGGACTATAAGGAGAAAGTAATAATGTAAACAGACATCTGTCAACATTAAAATCATGGCTTCGATACAATTTGTTGAATCACCATCATCAAACTAATTTCAATCATCCATATTTAATAATATAACGTATTTAGTAAGTAATCAATTTGTCCTTTAAAACTAGTTGTTCAATTATTTTTTGTTTTGTTTTCATCTTTGAAATTTGTACTAAAAATACTACTACTTTGCGAATTTAACCGATGTTGTAACTTCGATAATAACAAAGTTAGCAATGGTGAATGGATAAGTTGTGTCACTTTGCAAATGTTTGTTCTGTATATATTGGAGTATTCAATGAACGTGTAAAAAACAATTTAAAAATTCAGACAGTTTTAACATTTGCATTTGCATTACTCAATAACTTCCGATTGTGACTAATAGCCTTGTTGTCCTGAGGTCTTCAATTCTGTTGTAAATGATTTTTTTTTGAACAGTCGAAAGAACATTTAGACTGGTAATTTTATCAGTCGCCGTTCTTCTACGTCCAGTGCGTAATAAACATTTTACTTGGCGAATTGTCTGATAGAATGCACTTTTACTGATTAAGCAAACCCGGCAAACAGTTTTCTTTTTTTTTGGTTGATGTTTGTGTTGACCTGTCTATCACAAAAATCAAAATACCATTTTTATTGTTGGGCTTCACTACATTATCAATAACATTTTTGCTATTAGGTACCCATAGACCATTGTCACATTTGCGTGCGACGTGCAAATGTGGCGTGGAGAACATTTACGACCTATACATAAACGTACACGTCATGCAAACGATTTATTTGTTGTCCCGAGTAATTGTTTTTTTATTATTATTTACACCATGGATTTGCGTGGCGAACGGTGTGTGAAACATTTGCGTGACTTGTGGAGTGGCGTACGGAGTCACCATAAATGTACGGATTTTCTATCACTTTGTAGATCACCACACAAATGTGACGATAAATGTCTCTATTGGTAGCTATTGATTTGGTATTCAAAATCTAGTTAGTGCATAGAAACTAAGGTTAATATTGAAAAACTAGTATATGTATACATTTGGTAAAATTTGTAATACATCGTTTTTTTTTTCAATAAAATGTGACTTTTTGAAATAGTTTTCAAATGTTTTCAGTTCATTGGATCAAAGGTAAGGTAGATTGCATAACCTTTTTTTAGAAAAAATCATTAAACTTTCCATTTAATAAATAAAAAAATCTCAATAAGTCATACGTTTACTAAAAAAAGTCACCACAGTTTACTTGAAAATTTTAATAAAGGTATTAAATTAAATTTTTTTAGTTCTCCGTAAACAGCGACGGTGGCGGTCTGCAGTCCGCAAACTTATTAATTTATTTTGCTTACTGCCTGTATTCTTCCTCCCGTCAAATGGTTTTCATCTTTACATGTTTTGTTTTTTTTTTTTGGACTAGCATCTTTCTATAAAAGCTTCACCTCAAAAGATTAAATTACTAAAGCGTGGTTTACACTGTTTTACTTCGGATGTACACTCAAAGTGAACGGTTTGTTGAACGACTCTTTCATCGAACGTTAAGTTGAGTGCAATGATTCGTCTTGGATGAAGCATCGAAAGTGGCAAGTGTACATCCGACGTGAACAAGTGTAAATTGCTTTTAAATCCCATTTAGTGTTCACTTTCGACGACGATGTAAAAATATTCCATTGACTTTGTGTGATTCATCCGGGATGAACGTCTAGAGTAACAATATACATGGCCCTTTAGCTATTCGATCGTTCCGGGACTAACCTAACCTGACCTAACCCTGTATATTGAAAAAGGAGACTTTTTTATCAGTAAATATTATTATTATTGAATTATTGCGTGTATGTCGGTATTTCATTTATTTTAAGTTGAGATAGCAGAAAAAATAATAATTTGTAAATGAAAATTTATTCATACATTCTTTGGATGCACAACAATTTTTGGCCTTTGAATATTATTCACTACTTTTAATTTGCTAAATATTGTGTTATTATTTGCATTTTATATTTCCATTCGTTTTAATATTAAATTTCAGTTGTTTAACATCAACCATTGAACCTTAATCGTATAACATTTTTTTTGGAAATTCCAAAAATATACTGCCATTTTTATATTGTGTTTTTGTGAATCAACTTTTCGATTATAATTTATAAGGAAATATAAATTGAAAATAATAGGAAAGTATTACAATGTCGACATAAAAATTGCATTATTACCCAACCTTTCATTTTGCTGATTGAGTCATTAATTTATGAATTAACATTATTAAATGCCTAGGTCAATAGGAAGTTGAAAACTCTGTTTATTAAAACTAATACTCTTTTTATACAAATTCAATGTATTATGCATTTTTGTGAAAATATTTATTTTGTAATACAAATCATATTT